>VXAU01003009.1:76921-89841 GCA_013399695.1 Formicarius rufipectus | reverse complement strand
TTTCTTTTCTTGTACTGGCATTTGACACAGGACCTTCTCCCACTAATAATGAGATGACACCTCTTCTGGGCACAGTGACATCTGAAAGAAGCCCAGCAAGCTGCCTCTTATCTCTCTTGTCTTCCCTCCCTCTCCTCAGCAGACTTTTCAGATACAGTGCCAGGAAAAGGGCTAAAGTCCTTCAAGTTGTATTACCCCATGACACTGTCCAGAATGGTTCAGGAAAGATAAAAGCTCTTCTTCTCTTACGCCATTTCAAATAACCACCCTGGAAAATGAAATTTTCCTGGATGTTTTAATTACATTAGTGTGGGCAACTCTAATGATACCATAGACAGGATTTGCAATGGGTTCTCCTAAACTAGAGTATAAATGAGTCCTCTGTTGACTGCTTTTTCCATATCACAGTTAGGTTATTAGGTTAGTTTTGTTTTGTTTTTGTTTTTTGTTTTTTTTTTTTTTATAATGAGGAAATACCTGCTAAGAGACACAGTGGAAGAGAGGGACAATAAAATCTGTAGATACTTAAATGCAGAGACATAGTGAGGATCACAGCAAAGTTTATATGTCACCTATGGTGCTAAGAAGATTCTGTTACTTAGTATGTATAATTCAAAAAACTGAAGCAGAACTTCACTCACTATGTGTGGAGCAGGTTGTTCCCTTGGCACATTTCCTGCATTAATTGCATAGGTTTAAAAATATGACTTGGATAATGCATATGAAAATAATGCTGCTTAGAAGAGCTCAATACCATTAGAAACATGTAAGAACATAATAGCATTTGATGAATTTGGTAGATGGTAAATTAGATTTGTTCTTCAAGTGCACTACAGTGTAAAAGCCTGTGATTTTGTATGCACAGCAGAGTTATTTCACAGCCTGAATGACCAAGAAAAATAACCACACTGGTATATCTTGGCTAACTCAACAAACATCTGAGAAGTACATGTAAAAACAGAAAGAAGACTGTGTAAGTTGTTGCAAAGTATGTTATTATAGAAATAAAATTAAATAAAGCACAGTAAAATCTGAGTTACATTATAAAATAGATCTAGTATGTCTAAGGACATAATGGAAACAGTAACAGACTAGCTGAATAATTAAGAGTTGGACTTGACATCACACTTAAAAACATAGTATATCATAGATAAACAAGCTTGCTTTGTCAGAGGACTGGACAAATGACTTAGTAGATCTCTTCCATTACTAATTCTTTTTATTCAGTACTCTTTGTAGGCCAATGTTAAGTACCTCTAAAAGGCACTAGAAAAATTAGACCTCCATTTACTTCTTGTCCTAAAAGCTAATCTTCGATCACAGAGCAGTGAGGTACCGTGTCTATTAGCTGCTGATGTTTACTCTGGAATGAAAGAATAATTAAGGACAACAGATAAGAGTTTCTAACCAATCAATCAATGTGAATTAATCCAGGAGTTTATGTCAACACACTAACACTCTGTCACTTAAGATGAGTGATGTTATAGAAACAGTTATGGTTGCTAAGTTATCATTTCATTAAGAAGTATCAAAGGAAGGATGAATCATCTATTCAGAAAGAGTTAAGCAAAATTTGGGGTTAATCCTTCAGCAGAATTATGACCATTTCAAGATAAGAATAAATATATTTGCATACTTTGAAAACTTTGTATACTGCTCTTTCAGGCATTACACAAAATGACATTAGGGAACTCCAAAAAGAGTGTATTCAGAACATTTCACAAGGTTTTTTTCCAGGAGACAGGTACCTCTGTCATCCTAAAATTCAGGTTAGGAGAACGTATTTCCCCCTGTTCTGCAATCTGGCATAATGTATTCTGTTGATTTTATATCACCCAACCTTATTATTTATATAAAATCTGCAAATTTGGTAAAGTTTTGCATTTATTTTGCTGATATGTTGCAATGTATAAACAATATTGACAGATTCATAGATATTTGAATGTTTGGGAAATGATCAGGTGTATTGTAAATGTTTTATCTTTAATGGCAAGTGATTTTTTTTCTGGTTAAAATATTAACTAATGAGTTAAGTGCTTTGTTATTTGATGTACTTATTTCCTTCTTTAAACACAGAAATTTGAAAACACTGTGGGTTGTTTTATTTTTAGAGTGTTTTTTTTTGTTTTGGTTTGGTTTTTTTTCAGTTTTAAATATCTATTCCAGTTTGTCTTCAAGCCTTAGTTTTGAGTGTGAAGAGAAACATAATTGTTATTTTGACATTTTTTTTATTAATGAGAAATGATTATACGTTTATTCCCCAAGCCAGGATTCAAGTTTAGTACAAGCTTTATAGATGCAATGAAGCAAAGGATACCTTCTCTGACCAAGTTCCACCCCAAAATTTAAGTGAGATCCTCACAATTTCCTTTCCCAATTGCCTTTATTTTGGAAGAGAAAAAAAGATACATTCCACACTTGATGAAATGTGTTCCTTGTCCCTGAACCTGTTTTTAAAATAAATAAACAAATTATGTTCTCTTGACCCAAAATCTGCAACTGAAATACACTTTTTTTCCCTCAGTTTAGAGGAAGAACCCCCTGTATCAGGATTTCTTCCAGTGTTACAGTTTGTCTTTCTATTTATTGCCTTACAGCAGTTTAGTCCTCGAGGTAGGTGAAAAGGCACTTAGGAATCTCTCTGTCAAGAAATTGTTTATAGCATCCAGGAGGAATGGTTTGATAGGAATAGTAAGGCGGGCAAAATGTAGCACTTAGTAGTTATGCTAAAAAATATGCAGGATTTGAATAGAATTTTCCATTTTGAACTATAAAAAAGAAGAACCTGATACTGGAAGTATTTTATTTACCTGGAGGTCAATTAATATTAAATTATATGATTTTTCTTTCTGCTGTGTAGGCTTGAGTATTGAACATGGAAAAACAAACAAACAAGCAAACAAAAACAAACAAACAAAAAAACACAGAAAAAAAAAAAACAACAACCAACCAAACAAAAAAAACCCAAACAAAACTGAAAACAAGAAAGTAGTTCCTTTGGAGAACATTTCAATTCTGCAGTATTTTTTGCAAGAGGACAGTTATTCTTCCATAAAATTTTATTGGTCTAATTTTATACACCAAATTTTCTAATGTGTTATTTAATCAACCCAAATATAATCTTTTTTTTTTTAATCGCTAATAGAGTTATCTAAAATCTGCATGTCATGGACTTTTTTTCAGCAGCTCTTAAAAAAAGTTCCCCTGAGAGTTTCCAAAAATGCCCGAGTCAAAATGTATGTTACCTATGGTATGCACGTGCGTACACGCAGATACAAAATCATGTCTAAAACCAGAAGTTTTCTTAGCAGAAGGAAATTAAAACAATACAGATTTGAAAATTTAATGGAATTTTATAGTCAACATAAAAATAGGCAAACTGCAGCACTGTTTGTAAATTCCAGGTTGTTTTCCTTACTATTTTTTAAGGAATCACAATTTCAAAGACTGAATTAATTACACAAATGAAACAAATTAATGAACAGCTACTGCAGGATTTCTCCTGGCATGGGATGACTCAGTAAGATGTCAGTCCCATCAAAAAGAATGATGCATGAATANAAAACAAAACAAAACAACAAAATCCCCCATAACACTATTGCTTATAAACAGAGTAAATTTAGACCTAAAGTTGCATAGTCATTACTTAAAAAAATATAGAAAATTGGCCATTTTCAGGAAAGTAAAAGTTTCATCTTTTAAGAAATTATAAAAAGACCAGAGATCCTTCAAAAGGACAAGCAAATCCAGGGAAGAATGTTAACTTTTTAGATTTATGAGCCAATCAGTGACAGTCCCTGAGGGAGTGAGAATAAAAACAGTAGTAATTGCTAAAAGGTTTAAATTATTATCTTTTAAACTTGCTAAAGAATATAAAGGAAGGAAATCCTTTCAATCTGAAGAATTCATTCTGGCAAAATTCAGGACTGAACTGGGCTGTGCGAGTAGAATAAAACACTGGGCCATTAGGCTTTGGATAAAGAAAGACAAGAAAAGAACCATTACAATTTCTGTGATGTTCTGGGCCATTTGGAAAATATTCTCCATGCTTCCTCAGTTTTGATACAGTAGCATTTCAGGTATATTTGGACCTGTTTTTCCTCCCTTTTGCGTCCTGTATACTTTTAGATTCTAGCAGAACCCTTGCCCTTCATGAATGAAATATTGCTGGTATTTAAGCTAACACTTGGCTCAGCTGCAAGCTGCTGTAAAAAAAAACCCCGTACTTCAATGGAATTTGATCATATGGTATTTACTAATGTATTATTAATGGGGAGCTGAATGGCTTCAATAATAATTCTTACTATTTATCATTCCCTACAAGGGTAAAATAGACAAGGTCCCATTAATCTGGGTTATTTTAAATGAGCTACACAAGGAGCTAAGAGGGCCCCTTATTTCCCTCACATCATCCCACAGCAAGAAAATATGATGTGACAGGGATTTGTCTTGACTTGTATCATATGAAGAACTGGCCCAAAATAGACATAAAACTGCCTTTCTTTAATGTGTTTTGATTGTTTCACTCAATTTATATGGCTTTGGTGCATTAATAATCTGTCTTTGAGCATTCCCTGATATATCAGCTAGTTATCTCTAAGAGACTTCTGTATATAAACCTCGTGTGTTAGCCTGTAGTAATGTTTGTGTGCTTGGCTTAGAGAACTAGTCCTATTTTTACTATATTTATTATGTGACTAGACTATATCCTAATCCTCCTTATAAAATAAATTGAAAATATTGATAATTTTATTACTACATGGTGTGAAGAAGGTAGAATAACCAGACTTTCCAGAGTGATTAAAACTTTGGACATCTGAGAAAAAGCCTGTCAGTTACTTGACCAACAAAATTCTTGTTCCTATATGATAGCCTTCAGGTGTAAAGTATTTGGTTATGCTGTGGAAACACTCATCAATTTATAAAGTAACACCAGTGATGGCATAAACTACAGGAACTTATTAGTCTAAATTCTGTTCCTCATACTGAATAGAAACTCCACTAGAAGCTGCTTTAAAGACCAGAATTCTACAGTGTGAAATCCCCAACCCACTGAATTTTGTTGATGCTACAATTGCACGTCACATGGATTCCTAGGAGGACTAGAATGATTCAGGATTCATGTTCAAACCCAACATCTTGATGGGTCACTATGCATCTACATAGGTTTTCAAACCCTGGTTCAGTCCATCTCTAGCTATAGCTACCCTTCACCTTTTGATGATACAGTTACTAATTAAGAATAAGTAAAAAGAAATTTAGTCCCTGAGAAGAGATTTTGTTCTTAAAACTTCACATGTTTATGGGAAGATTTGCAAAGATGTTTAACAGCTTTGAGAATCTGTCCTTAAAGTAAAGAAGCAGACTGGAAACCCAAGCACAAAGATCAAAGAGAAGAGGCTTACTTAGAGAATCACATGGAAAAGTCAGAACTCACTTTTGAGTCATAAGAGCTTAAGGACAAGGCAAGCTTCCCTGCTCCATGCACACATTTTCCCTCTCAACGAGATTAATAAAAATCTAGTATGTATTCAGACAGTGTAAGAGTGAAATAACATATGTCATCATGGTATTCTGTAAGCTACAACTAGATGCAGACAACAAAGGATTGTAGAGACAACACAGAATAAAGTATCAAATTTTGTCATTTAATACCCAGAAAGAGACTTTTGTGGATTTCCAAAGTGGGTCCAGATTTATCAGTATTTCTTTGCATAACTGTTTAATTGTTCTGACTGATCTTGTGAAGGACTCTTCATTCCTGGTGAGTCTAACCTAAGCCTAAAGAGTTACAAGATCCATGGCAACAGGGCAAATGAGGATAAAGCACCTGATTGCAGGGACTCTGAGACTGTCTTAAGGCCATTCTGTGATACGCCAACCTGATATTGGCTGAAAAACCCACAAGGCACCAGTGTGTTTGAGGACACTCTGGTCTGAGAACTTTTGCAGAGAATTTAATTATTTTTTAGTTTAAAAAAAAAAAAGTTTCCTACAAGATAGTAAGGTTGATGTTTGCCCCACTCTAGTTACTAAATATACAAGGTTCCAAAATTCAATCAAATCTCATTTTGAAGAAGCGATAATGGGTTGGTAGGAAGGAACAACAAAGAACAGTAAGTGAATCTCTAAGCACATCTTTTGGGCCTGAAAATAAATAAATAAACAAACACATAAATTAAACAAGGAGATTCTTACCAGTTTTGCTAGCAAAAGGTCAAAGTCTTCCAAATAAAAAGCACTGATGCATCAAGGACAAACGAACAGGCTGCCTTGCAAACTATGTGGATTTCTATGGGAGTTTATTTGTGTATATCCTGGGGGATCCACAACACATTAAAAGAATGCATTTGAGCCTTGTATCCTAAATAGATGCTACTGTTGCTAGGTGATGTAATATCCTTGTAACCCTAAGAACTCCAAGGACAATTGCATTCAGTAACATTTCTGTTACTGAACAGCAAGCTGCTGGAAAAGTGGAATGGAAGAATTTTTTAGCTGATATTTGTTCTTGGAAACTTTTCAGTTCAATATAATTGAACTAATGCAGTAATTTTTCATACTATTTTTCTCCTAAAAGCACATCTATACTGTTTCAGTCTTGAAATATTAGTCTTATCAAATGGCCTTTGGAAAGATTCAGCATTTAGTTTCAAGTTGAACTCTTTATTTAATCCTATATTAGAGGGAAAATAGGCTCTTGAGTTACAGAGATTACATTGGGAAGAGTTATTCAGCTCTTGACTGTGCAGTGAGCCACCCAGTGCAGTGCTTCAAAGGTCCTGATTATTCTCCAATATATGTGCTGGGATGGAGGAAAATAAAAGGAAGAAGATGGTGTTAGAAATGGAAAGATAATAGCAGAAAATGAATGTTGGCAAGAGAGTCAAATTTGATTTAAACGTCTGAAACAATGGAATTAATATATATATAATATATATGTATATGTATATAGGTTTTGGATTGAATGTTCCACAGGGGAAAAAAAAGGATCAAATATCTCCAAAATTATAGCACACTACTGAAGATATCAAGACAAATATCCATATCATAATATGTAAGTGGATCCCTCATACAGAACCTCATAGGAGAAAGAAAACCACAATCTATAGGCTAATTAAAGAAACTATAATTGAACAACAGCTCACCAATGTTCTTGCCAGTCTACCAGAGTTCCATTGGTGTAATAACACTTATGGCAACAGCAATCTAGCATGAGTGTCTTTAAGGACTTATGTTACAAAGATCTGAAATTAAAAGATCTTGTTAACAACATGAAAGAAAAGTGTAGTAGTGTTAATGCTTGGATAGAGATTATTTTCCCTTTTTAGTGTTATTATAGTATTAAAAACAAATAGAATATAATTTTCTGACAAGAGAATGTTGTGCAATTGAAATACAAGGAATGCAATTTTTAGGATTACTTGAAATTTATCTGAATTATGGTGGTGAAAAAACTTCAAAATCCCTTGGTAGAAGTCTCTAACATTTCTGTGTGTTTTTCAGAGCCTGAGTTTCCTCTTCCAAGTGAAGAAGAAAAACAAAAAGTAAGTAAAGAAGACTTTTCCATAATAATTTAGAAAATTTCTGTTGTTTTTGATCAATCATTCAAGACTTTTTTATTTTAATACGACAGTTTTTTGACCTTATTGAAGAAAAATATCCAGATTGAGGCATTGTCTTCCATGACCTCAACTTTTTCAAACAAATGGTTCATTCAGGATCAATTTGTCTGATCTACAGGAGATTATAGAAATCAATGAGAAAATATCAACGTCTAAGAATATTCTTCAGTTACAGTCTTTTCCTGGTGCAAATAGCATCCAAAGCTTCTGAACTAATTTTTTATTATACTACTGTAACATATATATTATTTAACAATTTATGACTACTACCAATAGCTGCTTACTTATAAAGGAGAAAACTATTTTCTCATTTATTGCAAAACACATTTCCCAACGTATTGAAATGGTTCATCTCTTTCGATCAATAATACTCTGTTCATAACAAATTAAAAAAATGGAAAAGTCTTAAGTCTTCTTCAGCTATCTGTCCTGCTTTCATTACGTAATTATTGCAGCAAATTTCCTTAGTTGTCTTTCTGAATTGCTTCTGAGATACTTGTTATAATTTACTTCAATAGATATCTGAGTGCAGACTGTGCTCAAGACTGTTCACAACGGAAAAGTACAGTTCAGAAAAAGTCCAGATTTCTTGCAGATGTTAGAACATGACCTGAAACAAGAGCATGATGCCCACCTGTCCAATCATGCTATTAGGCATGGCAAAATGTTTCAGATCCATGACTGGAAAAATGGTCACAGAAAAACAAAGCAGCAATGTTTCTGCTAAGTAGAATACAAAATGGTTGTGTAAAATTCAAGGCTTGTCAGTATACTGAAAGCCAAACTGTGATAGAGAGCATGATTATTTAATGGATTTGTTTACAGTTTATTGTCGCTTCCTGAGCTCCATTGCCAACTACATTCTGGTGCAATTACATCCTCTCGAGATAATAGCTTGTTCTCTAAGGACCGCTCTCCCATTTTGGTCTGGGTTTCAGGAGGGCAGGCAGAGCAAGACTGACATGGAAAGCAGAAAAACTGCAGTACTGGAAATAGAGGTGGTGGAAGGCAAAATGGATGCATTAGCTCAGGAGACTGTCTTTATAGCAGCCTTAAGAGGCAATGGAAAGAATGACACCTTCCAAGGATATTAACACAGCCTTTCTGCAGGGCACATTGTAAAGCTTAATTCAGGTATAACTAAATACTGTTTGACTGAAAAGTAAATCTGGAGAACAGAAATGCCTCTACAGAGGAGTCTAACTGTGGTTAGGAAGGGAAGATTTGCTTTTTGGGTTTTTTTGTTTGTTTTGTTTTGTTTGTTTGTTTGTTTTTAATTAATAGTCAATTTATCTTGTTGCTTAATAATACTTTTAGATTAAAAGTTGGTTTAATAATAAACACTGCTATTAGAGACTTCTAGAGACAATACACCAGAAGACTCCAGAAAATGCCAGAACAAATCGTATCTCATTTTTGTCACACAGTCCAGTGACTTATCTCACCATGAAATTACTCTGATGTTGAAACTGTCCAGACTTCGGAGTCTGCTAATAACTTTCAGGTAGAGCCAAACATATTTTTGTCCTTGCCCTTTTGTCCTGTGAAGATCCATATTTATCTATCCCTTTTACAAGGTAAATCTTATGGTAGAGAAAATCTGATGGATAATAGAAAATGGCTTTGCATATTTACACAACACACAGGAAGGACTCCTACCTGCTCTAGTAACGACTTTGCCACATCTACATCTTAGACAATCACTGTCCTTGTGCAATGCTGCCTTCAGCAGCACTTTTCTTCTGTGCCAAGCTATTTCATAACACTGCTTTTGACAAAGCAGCTCTGGAGGTACATGGATCCATTTATCCTGCTCCAGAAGCGTTGCATAATCTTTGCACATAGTCACAGGAGCTTTGCTATCTGAGTTTAGCAGTTTTCAGACAAGAATTGCTCTTACTGACAGGGAAACTGCCAGATGTGCTGGTACCTTTACTGCACGGCTCACAGAGAGGGTTGTGCACAACAATGTGACACCTTCAAGGTGGCTGGATGAAGATGTCCTTGGTAGAACATAAACAGATGGATTCAGCAATATTAGTTCATCAGTTTCACTGTTTGCATGTCTATCACATAATGAGAAAACTCCTCCATTTTCTTCTAGCTGATACATTTGTATTTCTTTTACATCAAATACTCTCAGAAACAAATGTTCTGTGTACAGCGGAGAAGGAAGTAGCAATAAACTAAATACTGTTAGTAAACTAACAGTATACAAAAAAGTGTTTTCTGCCTTCCACTTTGTTTATGTACTGTGCAAATATGCAAGGGCAAATTCTTCATTTAATCATCATCATTATACTGGTAAAAGCCTTCCAGTTTTCATTTTTTTCATCACTTGTTCCTTTAAAGTTTTAGACTGAAGTTTGCAGAAGAATGTCAACACTGAAATTGTGTCCTTTAATACCATAATTTTTCAATTACTTTAATTTAGTTAAAAGAAATGCTTGACAGAAATGGAATTTGGGACTGTATTGCAACCCAAAACAGAATTTGTTTTGGGCAAAATCAAGTTTATAAAATTTTTGAGAAAACTTCCATTTAATAACCAATAATAATTCTCAGTTTATTTAGTCCTCTGTGAATCATATCTATCCTTGACATATCTTTAGTGAAATCATTTTCTCAAGAGCAACCTTAATTGTCATGCTCTAAGAGTTGTCTGAAGTAACTTCTTTCATACTACAAAAGTGTTGCCAGCTTGTTGGATAGGAAAAACCAGTGCCTTCAGCTTGTGTCAAGATTGTATTTGTCATTTATGGCCACACACAGATTTGGAAATTCAAATTCTGCTTACTTTTTGCTGTACACAGCTCATTGTAGGATTCCAAAATAGTTTGGCTTCAAGAAAGCTGACTGGAAAGTCAAAGAGGCCTTGGGAAAGTTTACTGGGAGTATCCCAGGACTGATTAAACTCAACCAAGTCTGCTGACATCTGCTGCCTCAGTATCTCCAAACCACCTACAGCTGACAAGATATTTGGGCTTCCTTGTACTCCCCCTAAGCCAGGTGGACTTTCATGTACAAGGTGCCTTTGTTTCTCCTGACCTCGCAATCTTGAATGCCCTCCATATCAACCATAATGTAATCTCCTAGTTGTAATAGCTCCTCCCATATTTAGCATAAAACCAGCCCCTGAGGTGAATATTTCCTCGTTGAACCTATACATTGTATCTTGTAACTTCAATAAATGTTCCTGTTTGCTCCCCCACAAACGGGAACCGTGCCGGACCACTACAGCTCATCTTTACTGCCAAGTCAAGGTAGGATCCTCTCTGACATCTGTTTTGCAGTAGGAAGTCTTTCAGAATTCTTGAAAACATAGCAATTGATTTTTTTTTTTTTTTTTTTTTTTTTTTTTTTTTTGTGCTTTATCATCTCTGCGGTAGAAGCTCAGAAAACCTTCCTAGCTTCAACTTCCCTTTTCTAAGTAGTATCAGAATTCTCTGATTTCAGACAGTGCTATGTTTCACTTGAAGCTTAGGGTAATCAAGTTTATTAGGCACTGATCTTGGCTTCCACATGTGAGTTATTGTGCAGTAGTATGATAATTTTCAACATTTGATATAACCTGTCCCATATTGAATTTCATTTTCCCTCCCAGAGAATCACAGGATGATAGCATTCTGAACAAGTACTTTAAATATTTTCAGGATGAGTTGAAATACCTTACTATATTTTCTGAAAAATAACACAGGCATAATGAGAGTTTTACATGCTGACTTCTTAATCTCTACCATCTAAGTATACATAAAAAAAAAAAAAGTATGTTGCACTATACACTCAATGAGAGTGCTTGACACACTTCAACCTTTTTTGCATGTTTTGCTCTTCAGTTAGTTAAAAGCGACACTTCAAGTTTCTACTCATGAAAAAAAAAAAAAAATTCAAACACCACCACTGTTACGGTGATA
The DNA here is from genome assembly GCA_013399695.1 of Formicarius rufipectus. Classification (NCBI taxonomy): domain Eukaryota; kingdom Metazoa; phylum Chordata; class Aves; order Passeriformes; family Formicariidae; genus Formicarius; species Formicarius rufipectus. The sequence goes on along the minus strand of VXAU01003009.1, from coordinate 78,302 downwards.
CCTGCATATATAAGCTTGTATTTTGAACATTCAGCAAGTTCAAAGATCATGTTTATAAATAAAGTTTCGTTCAATTCTCTTTCAGTAACAGAGCACCATGTGCACCTTCAACTCTTTATATTGAAAGAAAAGTCCAGGGAGTCCTGAACTTAACCATAAAATCCTCCCTGTTTAGTATCCTTGCCGATGATCCAAAGGAGGAGATCAAGTTCACTGAAAAGGTTGTCAAGCCTTGGAATGGGCTGCCCAGGGAAATTAGTAGAGTCACTATCCCTGGAAGGGTTCATGAAATGCTGACCTTGCACTCAGTGCTACAGTTTAGTTGATATGGCAATGCTCAGTCAAAGGTTGGACTTGATGACTTGGGAGGTCTTTTTCAACCATAGTGATTTTATGATTCTAAGTCCAGGAAGCCTGAATTCTGAAGGGCAGCCAAATGCAAAAATCTAAGATATATAGGGAAAAAAAAATCCAGATATGTTGGCTGTGAGAACCCATATCTGTACCTCAGGGTTATGTGTTGAATATTTTCAAGGGTATTTCATGCATTGTTTCCTAAGAGCAGCACAGGGGAACATTATTATATTTCATTATCAGTGGGATTCTTTCTAGAGTGTTACTTTTGAGCTTGAAATAGTGTTTAATAGATGACTAAACACATATTCCAAGAGATGTCCCAATCTTTTTTACATAGAAATGCAGTGTAATATTACTATCACAAGTTACTTGTGAACTTTCAATGCATTGATCATGTATTGCTAAGAAATAGATGATCTAAGTAAACATGTAACCTTTCTCCTGCCATGCCTTAGTGAAGTAATAGCAAGTCATTATTAGTTATTTTCTAATTTCTTAGATTTCTGCTGGCTAAGTTCCACACTTTACTAGGATAGTAAAGGACCCATACTATTATCTGTCATCAGCCTTTAATGCCAGAAATTACCGTTTATGGCATGGAATGTTACAAGGGGAAGATATTCCAATCATTGTGCCATTTTTTAGCAGCTAATGTTCTGAGTAAATGAAGTGAGGTCAGTTCTCATGAAGTGATTTTCTTCAACAGAAACTGCAGTCTTTGGCAGTAGGAAATACTTGTACAGACTACAGAAGAAATGAATGTCCCCTCTACTGAAAACATGGGACAGAGGCCAAACTCTTCTTGACTGGAAAGTCACCAGGTGCTTGGGATTTTATGCTAGTACAGAACTCTGTATTTTTCACTTACTAAGCCCAAGTAGGTCCCAGGCATCATCTCTGTTTTAGGATATATTATCGAGGTTGCAAAGAGAGCTTGACTTCACAGCACATCTATCCCTGGATGAAATAAATTCAATCACCCTTAGACTCTCAAATGTTTGTTGTTTGTTTCTAAAAAAAAAAA
>VXAU01003009.1:42530-76908 GCA_013399695.1 Formicarius rufipectus | reverse complement strand
AAAAAAAAAAAAAAAAAAGTCCCCAAAAATACAAACCTTTCCACAGCTTCAATACTACAGATATTTTGGTGGTCAATCTTTCAGATATGTATCATAGATTTGATATAGCATTTTTAACACAGTTTTTGCCTGTTTAGCGTACCACCACAAATGATGCAGTCAAAACTGTTTCTGTGGAAAGCTCTGCCTTGGAGATCAACAACCAAACGGGTTAGTTTGTTTATTTTTGTGAATGGGAGCTTGTACATGTTTCCTGTCAACCTTTGTGGAATATTTTAAATTTTCACTCCAATAGTTCTGAACCATCAACTGATTTTTGAGCCAGCACCCTATGTCCTTGTTGTCTGACTTTTCTATCAGTCCCAAAAGTTTCCTTTCATTCCAACAATTTGTCTTGTTGATTCTCTTGTCCTCATCTGAAAGTACATGAATATTTCTCCAGACTTATGCATGGGAACAAGCAGTTCTCCCAGGGAAACTATCCTCTTCTGTTCCTGTTTCCTACAGGAAAAAGAAACGTCTCCCCAGTATTTCAGCCACTCTGTTCTCTGTCTTTCATATGAAAGACAGGCATTTATTCTCATGTGTTCCCAAGGAACATAAACATATTAGTTGATTGGTGACTCATGCTCTGAGACATCAGATGGCCTCACCAAAAAAAAAAAAAAAAAAAAAGCGGCAATTCAAAAGTTGTTTGCTTGCAGCTACATCTCCTCAAGTTGCCATAACATACGACTATCACAATTCATGTCCAGGTGTTACCTAATCCTGGAAACTTCCCAGCTCTTCTTTAATGAAAACAAATGGAAACAAATGTTATCCTCTTTTGTGCCCAAAACAGTGTACCCTTGTGTTTCGAGTTCATCTTGCAGAATGATTGTCAATGCATTCGGTATGTTTGGGTTGGGACTTTGTTTCTGACTTTTTGAGACTTCCACCTGTAGTTCATCTTAAATATTAAGAAAGCATATTCTCCAGAGGCTTGGAAAATAAAATAATACAATATCTGACTCACCAGGAGGCTTTATTAGGTTTATTAGGTTTTATTTATTTATGCTATTTTTGTTACCTTAGGCGTATATGTCCCTTGTCCTTCAGTGTGTTTTCACTGAATCATTGAACTATTTTTTGAAGCTCATAGGGGTTCAAATTTCATTCCCATTAGCATGTTCCAGCCCTCATGCTTATCACTGTACTTCCTTATGAATTTCCTGGAAGCTCTATGTTTTCAAGAGATTCAGCTTTTACCTTTACAACAGATAAGGCTGATTGTATGTATATGGAGACTGTATGTATTATGACTTTAAAAAATATTTTTTCTTTCTCGTCATAAAGATAAGTACTGTGTTTCCTTTTTGCTTGACAATAAGATTGATTATTTTTGTTTTTCCTTGAATCATTAATACTGTAACTTTGAAATGTGCTATGCAGAAAACAATAAATATAAGAATAATATTCACTTGAAAAACCCCCCAGACTTAACCCTAGGCTATTCAATGTACTTCAGTTACATTGTGAGTGGAAGCGCAGAAGGCACACTTTGGTGCATAACATATCATCTCTTTCTTTCCTAATGTGCTCTACAGTTCTGGTGTTGGCAGAATGAGAATATATAGTCTTTGATGCTGCTGAGCCAGCCTAGTGTCGGGCTTTTTCATCTTTTTTTTTCCTGTGGTATTTGTATTAGACCCATATTGTAGAACAAAAAAAAGTTTTAAATACCCTTTCCTGCCCAAGTTTTATTAGATTTATCAGACAGCATTTGAATCTGGAGTTGAAATCTAAAGTGATTTTATACAGCTAAAATATTGAACTTTCAAAACAAAGATTACAAATGTATAGTCAAGAAGTAATGTGGTGATATACTTCAAGAAATACTGTTCTAAGCAGAAGATAGAACACATAATCAAAAGCAATTTTTCAAATCTTAAATACCATATAGCCACATTACTTGCTACAATATGACAGTTATTCCTCATGGCTAAGTATGAAAATCCTCATTCTAAATTAAATAATGATTAAAAAAAAAAAAAATAAGACAAGGAGAGAGAAAAGCAACAAAAAAACGAAGGTATTTTCTAAATGCTCAATAACAACCTATTAATCAGAAACTGAGTTTGCATAATCAGCTGAATGCTTCTTTCATGAGGAGGGGAAGGCAATGTATTTTAGGAGTATCAAGATATACTGTGCGTGATGGTGAGCACAATAAGGGGACAGTTCACTATCTCTAGGATAGCAGAGGGGTTCCACGGTGAGTCGGTAAATAAGGGTCTGGAAGTACCTGAGGTCAGGGAAAGTGAGGCTTTAATAAATGAGGGAGCCCCTCTTTTATAGAGGGGCAAAGGGAGGTTCAGGAAAGAAAGGTGGGGTTTAACAAACAAGGGAAAGGGTAGGTGGCCACTTGCCAACTTGGGAAAGAGTGGGTGGATACATAACCATATACAGAACTCGGGGGTGGAACATGAACATATAGGGGACAGCTGCCCTGCAGCAAACATTAACCAATCAGAGAACTCTAAAACTCTATAGGAACATGAAAAATACTAGAAAAAAACGAATAAAAAACCCCAAACCAATAATATATGTATTAAGCACAAAGTCCAATAGGATCAATCCTATATTTTATCTTCCTCTGTTAAGTGGATCATCCTCCTCCCTGTGAGTATAGCAATATATTTCTTTTCATCTGTTATAGTCTTCTTTCTTTATTTCCACTGGTTGAATCTCTCCTTCACTACCCCTGACAAAGATACTCTACACACTCCTGAAAATATAGATAGACCAGGAATGCTGACAGACATTTTGCCTCAGGACAGCCAAGTGTTGCTGTATAACCTCATAGGAGGCATCATTTAAAGTACATTGAGAAAGAATTTAAAATACATTGAGAATACTGCTAAATGGTGTATCCTCAGCAAATCATCCTTTTAATTTTGTTACCTATAGAATGGAGACTGCAAGTTCTTTTGCCCAGCCACCAAGGACTAATGCAAGCCACATACTTGCCTCCATCTAGTTTTATTCCATTGTTCAAACACTGTGCTACCATTCATGCTTGACATCTTGTGGAGGCTATACAGCAGAAAACTGCTCCAAGACCATTTGTTCTTAATGAAAGCAATTTGTTACTAGCTAAAGCAAAGTGTTCTTTGTCCTTCTGCCGGAAACCTCTTGTCTATCGTCTATGTTTACTGAGCTCACATACAATAATGGAAACACTCTGAGATATACTTAAAAGAACAGCATTACAAGCAGGACACACTTCATTGTTCTAAAACAGTAGGCATGAGTGTGTTGTTCATTGTCACACTTTTATCTACCATAGAAGCTCATTGAGACAGTGGAGATTCAGCATTTCTTAATTGCCTTTTTAATTTAGTCCACTCTTTTCCCTGGGGCTGATGCACTGATTCCGCTCATTCCTCCTTCACCTCCCTCTCAATAGTCCTGCTTTAATAAGACACATTTTAAAACATCTGGGGCTCTTTTATTATGTTCACATATTTTTACATAACTGTATTTCTTACTTATATGAATTTGATATGCTCTTTGAGGCAAGTGTTAAGCATATTTAAGGGAAATACAGTTATTCTGGGAGTAGATTTTTTTTTTAAAAGAAGGCACGACTAAAATTTAAGTAAAAAAGGAATTAATAAATAACTTAGGGAAAAAAAGGTAGTTTGGGCAAGACAAATACAAATAGCAAAATGGTTCTCAGCTAATCCCATTACCACAGTCAGTCTTAGGTGAGAAGATTCACATAATTTCATATGTGTGGCCTTTGTCTGTACAGAGACAGCACTTTGTAGTGGCAACCTAGAAAAGAACAGAGTTTGTGGTCATAACAATATTTAGACAACAGATAAAGTGCCTAACATAGCCCTCATTTCCTTTACTATGCAAATTTTTGAATTCTCTAACACAATTCCTTAAAATTAAAGGAAAACTCCTCAGAAATCATGAAGTACCCATAGGACACATGAAACAGTACATATGAGGGAGTTCAGCCTGGTAGAATCAAGAGTATACGTCACATTGCTGCCTTTCCACTGAAAAGAAGATAAAGAGGAAAAAATCATCATCTGTTGTGGAAAAGGAACTGCACAAGAATATGAAATATTCATGACTCATACTTTGAACAAATGGGGTTAAACTAGTGAGTATATAGATAAACCATAAAATGTTATATGCTACTGAAAAATTAAAACATAAAGGAGGTATGGTGCAGTGTATATATCAGTTGTATCAAACCCCATAGCTTGTGTTGCAATAGAGTATCCTTTTTCTCTACCTACAATATGCTGGAAACATTTAGGTTGGAAAAGACCTCCAAGAGTATAGAACCCAGATTTTGATCAATCACTACCTTTTGAAGTAAGCCATGGCACTGAGTGCCACATCCAATCATTTCTTAAGTACCCTGGGAAGTCCATTTCAATGATTGGCCATCCTTTCCATAAAGAAACTCTTCCTGATGTCTAACCTGAACCTTTCCTGGCATAACTAGGGTCTATGTCCACTTGTCCTGTCACTAGTCACCTGGGAGAAGAGACCAACCTCCAGCTTGCTACAGCTTCCTTTCAGGTAGTTGTAAAGAGGGATAAGGCCTCCCCTGAGCCTCCTCTTCTGCAGGCTAAACAACCCCAGTTGTCTCCAACACTCCTTATAGGACTTACTCTCTAGACCCATCATCAGATTCATTGCCCTTATCTGGACTTGTTCCAGCACCTCAATGTCTTTCTTGTAGTGAGAGGCTGAGAACTGAGACCGGATTCGAGGTGCAGCCTCACCTGTACAGGGGGACAATAACGTCCATAGTCCCGCTGGCCCCATCATTTTTTTTATACGAGCCTGAATGCCAGTGGCTTTGGCCACCTGGGCGCACTGCTGGTTCCTCTTCAGCCATCTGTCAACCATCACCCCCAGGTCATTTTCTGTTGAGATATTTTCCATTCACTCTTCCCTCAGCCTGTAGTGTTGCATGGGGTTATTGTGACTGAAGTGTAGGACCCGACACTTGGTCTTGTTCAAACTGATACTGTTGTTGTCAGCCCACAAATCCAGTCTGCGTGGATCCCTCTGTAGAGCCTTCCTACCCCTCATCAGATCAACACTCCAGCACAACTTAGTTGTACACTTCATCAATAAAGTCATATTAACAGAACTGGCCCCAGTACTGAACCTTGGGGAATGCCACTAGTGACTGGAGTCATATTTGCAAGGAATTGAAGAAATTTATCCTGATATTGTCAAATGAGCAAATTGGTAATGTGAATATCTCATCAGCAGAGTCCTCAGTGAATCAGTGTTACCCGTTCCTTCTATGAAACCTTCTGACAATCTTCAACACATCTTTCAAGTTACCTTGCTTAGAAATGTATGTCTGGGTTAGTAATGATTTTTAAATATCCCTACAATATGGAGTGAAAGGTTCCAAAATGATCTATTAAATTACATTTTTAGGTCTGAGGAAGTGCTTTACATGTTCATAACTGAACATGGAGAAGAGTTTCCATTCTCCCTTTTTATTCTACACCATGTGCCACATTCTGATTACTCCTTTCTCTTTCTTCAGCAGTCATTTCCTCAAATATCTACACAATCATCTTTCATTTCCCTGGCCCTAGCTGTCAATCTGTTTGGAGAGGAGAAATCATCAAGACAGTACTCGACTACAAGTCAGGTGCCTTTTGAATGCTGCAGTACTGGTCCTAACAGCTTTAGATGAATATGTCATAACTAAGGAAGGAACAGAATAGTAGAGTGGCGGTATAAATGTCCTCAAAAAAAAAAAAAAAGATGTGGTATATCTTCAGTTCAGGAAAGAGACAGCTAAGGAGGAATATAAGGCAGTTAATGAAGTCTTTTGCAGATTGGAGAAGGATATGATAAATACATTGAAAAACTGGCTGCTCTGAGATGTTGCGAAGGCCAAAGGGATAATTAGTTTTGGAAAGAGATTTCAGAGCTACATGGCAGATATATACATAATTTACATCACTGTATGTACTGGTGGCTATTAAACATCATAATAAAAATATATGGGTGATAAAATGCTGATTTCTGGAAATTGGTAGGGTGTGCTAGAAGTGAGATTGCTCTTTTGTTACCTTCATTATTATATTGCTTTCTGAGAAAATATTATGCCCAGTCAAGTCAGAGGTTAGGTGGACCTTTGGCCTAATGCAATTTGGTCAGTCTTGTACTGTTACGTTTTGTGTACCTCTTTTTCTCCACAGAGCCCTGATTTTTGATTTTTGCCAGACCATGTTAACTCCTTTCCAGACTATTTTGCTCAGTCTCATTGGACCTGTCAGGAATTTTGCTTTCACTGATTTTTCTTTTTTTTATTTGTTTTTTTTTCTTCCTTTTTTTTCTGCTCACTCCTCATCCATTCTAAATTCAATTTATAATAGCTAAAATAATACTAACATTTTAAAAAATATGCAAATTGTGTTATGTAAACATGTGAATTTCTGTGGCCCCTTGAGGCCTGGCCTGTTTATAACAGAAAAACAACCAAAGTAAAATTTGTGTCCTGTTTCTTTTCTCATTTGTTGATTTTGGGGCTTTTTTGGTTTGTCTTTTTTTGTCGTTGTTGATTTTGGTTGGTTGGTTGGTTTTTAACTTCAATCCATGGTAAGAAGAACTGTATTTTCTGAAGTCTTACAAAAAAAGACACTATTTTAAAACATAGGTGTTTGGATCTTTCCAAGAGAATAACCACATTGCTAATGGTTTATACCTGCCCTGGTTACACTCACAAAGATAAAACAGTGGTTTAATTGTGTGATACTATCTGTAAGGTATTACAATAAAAATAGTGATGGGAAGGACTTTTGGCTTTCAGATGTTCTTTTTCTTTTTCTTTTTTTCTTTTTTTCTTTTTTTTTTTTTTATTTTTATTTGCAGTAATCTATTTGCTTAGTCCAGACAGAAGTGTGAGTACTTATGCAAAGGTTTCCTGCGGTTTCAAAAGTGGAATTCAATATACTCTAATGCACATCTCTATTGGAACTTCTGTCATAATAAGGTTCATTCACTTATTCAAACCACCCTTATTCCCAACTGTACCTTCACAAGAAATAGATCCTAATCGCTGTCAGTTCCCTCGGGTCTTAGAAAGCTGAAGCAATACAAAAATGTGTATAAGTTTTAGATAATGTAGTCACATTTTTCTAATCATACTTCTAATTTCACTAGCTTGTTACACAAAAGCTCTGATTGGGGAACAAGATCATAAAAGCCTAAGAGATAATACTGAATCACTCACACACCAGAATGTAGTAATTGTAGAGTTGTTTAAAGAGCTGCCATAAAAATACAATGAATCCCAAAGCTGCAATTGCAGGATATTTTTTAAGAGGAACAAATAATGCCCAAGGTTGGGGCACGGGGAAACTTGTACAAAAACAATGATTTCTAATAATTAAAATTTTAATCAAGCCATTGGTTCTCTTCCCCATCCTCCAATACACACATTTCTATTTGAACAGGGAAAGGGCCATTTTTCAGGAAGCAGCTTGCAAATATGTTCTCATGTACATTTCAGTTAAGAGGAAAACAAGAATACTGTAGTTTAAAAAGAGATGCCTTTTATTGAAGGCAATACCTTTGTAGTTCTTATTTTTACATGTGCCATAAAAAAATTTCAGTAATTTTGAAGTTTAGAAAAATCATTGCATTTTGATTTCTGAAGACTGAAGAATAAAATGCCATGTCTGATAGTTCTGTATTTTTTCACAGCAGCACTGAAGGGGACTTTCACATATTAAGCAAGGGGGTGGAGATTGCTTTTTTGTCTCATTTTCAGCATAAGACTGTGAAATACTTAACAGCATTCTATTTTAATTGCTTTCTGAGGATGTGGATGTGCGACGATGCATGTACTAAAGGATGTGATGGATCTAGCACGCCAAGTTACACAACGATAAGGATGAACAGAACTGTGTGGCATCTGGAGGACGTCTCTTGGGTCCCTCCTAATGTGAAATCTCTAAAGAAGTTGCAGGGCTCAAGAGCAATAGGGAGCAATGAACGGTCCCCTCTTCCACCAACTCTCCCATTCCAGGCGCAGCCAACACCAGATTAGATTTAATGGCATTTGCACATGCTATAGAGGTATAGCCACTGCAGCACTGCACTGAAAATGTGCTGGCAAGACCCTGAGTCTGGGAGGGTCTGAGACACGATCACGCCGATGAGGGCCCAAGGCTTGTGTCGAGTGCATAGTTTCACAGAACTCCTTCCTCAGAGCCAGCTTCCCAAGCTGAAACTCTCACAGCAGCAGAATAGGATTAGAGTCAGCATCTCTTGCTATAAAAATGAAAATTCTTCTGCTTTTCCATGTATCAAAGTAAAGCCTGAAAATACAACCTGAGCATATCTGTCTGGAGCTGCTGATACCATTAGTGTCATTATTTAAAGTCTCAGAGCCTGGGCAGATTACGTACTGCAGCTGAGGCTGTAATCAGTTAGGACAGACTTGTAGCAGTTCAGCCTGTGTTCACCTGTGATGAGCACTGGTGGGAACTTTGGGTTTAAAGCAGAAATTCTAGTAAAGCCTTTTTCTAGAGCTGGTACATTTCCAATAGCTAAATCTCCTGGGAATTATCCACCAAATCCTGTAACTATTTCAATTAATCAGTGTGACTACATCAGAGGAGGGACTATGGCTGAATTATGTACCTTCCAAAAATTCATTAAGTCAAGCTTTTCTAGGAGCTAGTTTGAACCAAGCAGCTGGACTGCATCAGGGGGTCTGAAGAGGTGTTATATGTCTTATATATCTCCTCTGATGTGGGACAACAGTCCCTAGAAGAGAGACAAAATCAAATAACTGGAGACAGAAATATAAGGCACTATATCCATACCTTTACACAGTATGTGACTGGAAGCTAAATATTCCTTTTTAAAAAAATCCAGGCCATTACTTCTAAGTTCATTTGGTAAAGGAATTATTTATTTCCATTTTTTTAATATAAAAACACTTGTTGTGTTCAATTTCCCTTGACACATCAGCACATTTTCACCACTTCTGGACTGTTTGCAGTTAGCTGCTACTCTATGAACAGCAAGCATTTACAAGAAGCAAGTCATACACTCATGAGATGTACATGTCATGGTGTCCTTTATCCTACTACAGTCATGACATGATTGTGTAAGTGAATATTTGCCTATAAAAGTACTCCATGGACTCCCTGATATACACAAAACTCACTATTGTAAAGCAAAGAAAATAATATGTGAGGGGGTTAGGCATTGTTGGATTTTGTTATTTTTTGGTTTGTTTGATTTTTTTTTGTTTGATTCTTTTTTTCCCAAATAAAACTTGTATCCCAAATCGCAACCTTTAAAAGTGAACCTGCTCGTAAGTTTGGAGTCTTTTCCTTGAACAAAATGCTCCAAAATGAGATTGACTGCTCAGACTTTTTGCTACAGTCTGGAGAGCTAAAAGACATATGTTTCAAAATTAAACCAGAAATTCACATATAATTATTAAACTGTAGGACCTGGTTTAAAAGAAATAGATGACAAATACACAGAGCTTTTGATGGAATTGCAGGAGGTGACCAACCTTGAAACTCAATTCATGGTGTGTAATTGCCTTGACAAGGAACAAAGTAGCAAGAATGTACATTTCCTTGTACCGTATGGGAATGCCTTGAATTCTTGATTTTCCTTCATCTACAGAAGCAGGACACTGCATTGAATTGTAAGGTGACGTTTCTTTGTAAAAAGAAAAAAAAAAAAGAGACCCTTTCAATGTGCTTTTGTCTCCATATATAGCCTTTACAACCTACTTGCTCATGACAAATGTCATAAAATCAAAATCTTCAAGATAGAGTACTGGCCTGTCTCTTTCACAGTGCAATAAATAAAATAATCAGTAATGTCACTGTGTGCCTTCTTTACACCATGTGTATGGGTCTCTCCTAGGCAGTTAGACTAATTGCCATACATTTTTCATACAATTGGTTTACATTATCTTCTGTATATAATGTAAACAAACAGATCGCACTTCTACAGATAGGATAAAGGCTATTATTTCTGTAGCTTCATTGAGATTTGAAAAATGTATGAAACCTCCTATCCTACAGTATTTGATGCTCTGTATGTAATAACTAATGTTTAAACTTCTCAAGAATAAGGTTAATATAAAAATTAATATTTGTTTCAAAGTGTAATAAATCAAAGTAATTATGTTTTGAGAAATCTAGATGTTATTCCTAAAATGCACATTTTCCCTCAATGTAATTAAATCATAGAGGACCTATGAGGAAGAATGGCTTCTGTTTGTCTTGTTCTGAACAGCAGGAAGCAATTCTCCAAGACGTTGAGATAAGAGATACTGATGCATAATATCAGAGAGAAAAAAAAAATAATAAAATCCTGTTGGTTTCAAGGTAGCTTAAGAGTTACAGTAAGACATGCAGAATAATCCACTTTCATAATACTAAGATGTTGCAAAATTAATGAGAAATCAACAGTAAAGAAAAAAATTACTTATTTTTTTGACTTCTCACCGAACTCAAGACAATATGTATTGGAAGTCAAATGATGAAGAAAATTAAAAATTAGCATATTGTAATTATTATTCAAATGTACATTGCAAATGGATATTATGACTGCCATGAAAACCTACAGAGTCCAATAAAGTCCTTGGGTAGGGAAAGATTAATGAAGCCCTGTGTAGACTGTACTAGTGAGTTCCCAAAGAAGGAACAGTTACTTGCCACTGATTGTTGTACCTTTACCATAAGTCCTGATAATTCTACTCTTGTTCTGCAGAGGTGTATGTACATTGTGCACAGAGAAGTACAGAGGTGTATGCTGTACTGTTTGGGATATCTATGCTTGACTTATTATCATGAAGAAATAGGTTGTCTCAAGGTCTGCTAGACAATGGAAGACTTATTTTCTACTTTGTTGTCCATGGTTCTGCAACCTGCAGCCTGTTTTCATGACTGTAGAAAAATCATTTAAAAGAAGATACTTCATTGGATTAGGCCTGCTTACATATTTGCTCTCTCTGAACATATCTGAAAAAAAGGGAAAATCATGGAGGTTTCCCTAACAGGTTCTAATTTTTCATTAAGATAACTGCCTGTTGGAAAGGCTAAAGAAGAACCAGCACATGAACTGGCCCTAATTTCAAATCCCAGTTTCTTTAGATTTCCTAGATGAACTGTCACAATATCTGGGTCACTGAAGTTTATAGATTTGTAATCACACATAACTATTTTATATTGTGAAGAAAAGGGAGTTTTGAAAGTTGTTTCTGACCAATCTAACAGAAATGGATGTTCCAGCAATGTACAATAATATTTTCATTTCTTGTTTGCAACTATGTTTTCCTATAGATACTGTTAAGGGTTGCCAAAACCAGGACTCCAACAGGGGTTGGGCTGCTGAAGCTCCAAGTGTCCGGTTCTGACCAATAGCATGGCTAATCTTGTATTCCCCACAGGCACACACACAAAAACATATGTATACAGCAGATACACAGTGTAGATCCTTCAGCAACTGGGCTCAGACATTGCCTGCTCAGGACCTGTCCCTGAATCCCAGTATCCCCATTTGCTGACAACCCCAGTTGCTTGACAGGCGTGCCAGTTCCTGAGGCTGCAGGCTGCAGCCACTGGTGCAGACCCACACATATACTGTGTATACTCAAGTTTAGACACATGGATCATCCAGCAGCTGCCCTGGATCCTCAGTCACTTGTATGAGGCAGACGTACAGATATGTGCACACATAGAAACACACAGATATGTATGAAGGTGTCTCTTAGTTTTACCCACCTGTCACTGTGCCTCTGCCCCTTTGTGTCTGGGCAGGTGAGCCTTTAATCCCACGTCCTAACAGGTACATCAGCCATTACTGACTATGTCATGAAGGAAACTGTCTCTTGCAAATCCTGTGGTTGCCCTAGGAGAGTTTAAGGAGGGGAAATGGACACACTTCCACCATCTCATTCAGCACACAAAGAGCAGGGATTCCTAGGCCGTTCTGAATATCTCACTGACTCACTCTGCCTTACTGCCTGATTGGGCCTGGACTTTGACCAGTTTTAGGGACAGTGGAAGGTGTCTAATACTTCTGCAAGCAGTCAGCTGCCTCAAGAAGTTGGTACTGCCAGTCTCAAATCCCTGGGAAATGGGGTGACATTTTCAATTGACTCTTGAAAAGTAATGAACCTGAGTATTTTTCCCCTCACTATTCTGTGACCATTTCAGCTACACTACAGTCTCTCTCTTAGCAACTCTCACCAGACTTTGTGCAATCAGTTATAGAGAAACTCTTTCTCATCTCAAGAGCTGAAATAGACTCTTTTCAAATGACTTGATATCTCCCTACCTATCATATCAGATGAAAAAACACAGAACATTTGACCTGCTGTTAACAGTTGCTGGAGTGTCGTGTGAAGGACAGCCTACAAGAAATCCCATAAACCCCATAAACACCTTAAACATAATTTAAACTTCCCTGCCATGGGAAGGAACACCTTCCCACTAGACCAGGTTGCTCAAAGCTCCATTCAACCTGGCTTTGAACACTTGCAGAAATGGGGCATCCACAGCTTCTCTGGAAAACCTATTCCAGTGACTCACCACCCTCACCTTAGGTATAAAGTATTTCATCCTTATATCTAATCTAAACCTACCCTCTTTCAATTTACCTTTTCAAATTATCCCAAGTGCTATCACTACATGTCCTTGTAAAAGGTCTCAGGAGGGCACAACATTAGGGATGACATTCATTGTTAGGAAGAGTATAGATGAACTTAGCAAGAACTGAGCTGTACTTATACTCAGAGTGAGTTTGACCAAGACAGGAGGAGTAGGGAAAGGTAGTGCCTCAAGGAGTATCACCTGCTCCACTACACATACTCTGAATTTTATGACAATAAAGTCTCTGCATAAAAAATGGAATTCTACCTGTTCCCTGAAGGCAAGATTTTTACTGGGCTTCCATTTGTTTGAACATAAACATGTCTGCATGACTATGTGATCATTATTGTGGTCACAGTGCAAACAGAGAATGCCTTAAAATTGTGCACATTTTTCACTGCTCCTCTCTCTAGATATTTTAGGACACACTAAACCCACCTCCAGACTTCCCGTAGCTAAAGTTTATGAAATGAGAGGCAGTAACTAACAGGAGAGAAACAATAAAAGCCTGATTCTTGAGTTTCTGTGTAGTCACTGGTGCTGGGAACATTCATGATCCATTTTAGATCAAAACCAAATAACTAAGAAAATATTGAGGGTAATTATAGTTATCAAATATATGCTTGTGATATAAAATGGTACTCAATAATGTTCAACAAGTTCTTTGCTTCAGGAGTTACTAACATCTACAACAGATCTGGGCACAACACTCAGCCATGGGACAATGCGCCATCCACCACAATTAACAAAAATCTACTAACAATCACAATTGGAATAAAATATGTATTTTTGTTTGGGAGGCATTTTGCAAAACTTTAGGAAGTTGTTACCGGTATAAACCTGGTGGGTTTCACAGAGAATGACTATCCTAGTTTTCTAACAACAAATAAATATCCTAAGTCTGTACATTGACAAAAGTATATGAGTATTGTATAGGGTTCTCTATAAATGCCCTTTGATGTTATTTAAAATATTTGGGGTTTGGACTAATTTTTTAAAATGTAATATAAAAACACAGGGAACAACAAAGTCATGAGCAATGTAAATTGGCCTATTTTGATCTGCATTTGAATAAGAGTATACACACAGAATTTAACAAACCTGATTCACTCTCTCAGGACAGAATGTAAATTTAATTCATTAATTGCTTTTCACTTTATTTACAGGTTAAAACTCCTCTGAGACACATCATTTCACATCTAGGAGATCCTGGTTGCATGGCTATCAATCAGCATGACAAATTAGTTAAGCATATAAAGATTACTTTGACTTTTTTTTTTCCCAGCTTGCTGAAAATATTAAGCCACCATAAATAAATCAAAACATCCATATTGTGCTCTGCACAATGTGACTTACAGCTGTCAGTGGCCTCTGAACAACCAGGACACCGAGTTAAAGATAAATTAGTCTTCCATCAAGTAGTAATGAATGTCTGGCACTTTCTGGTAGCTGTGCGCTCTCTGTAGCCTGCCGTACCTGAATGAGGATGTTGAGTAGTCATTTAGATTTTCCTTTAAATTTTAGGGTATTTTTTCCATAAGGACAGGCTTATTTGCAGCTGACATTCAGGTTCGCTAGGACTGCAGCAGAAGAAAGTTTGCCCCCACCCATGCTGAACTATGGTATTGATTTTAAGATCCACAAAAAGATAAATAAAAGCTGAATTTTGGCTTTCTTAGATTTTAGCCAACCAAAGTTCAAAAGTTCATAGGAATACAACAGAGTAGTAGTAACAGAAATGTGAGAGTAATGTCTTAGTGGAAGGGTATATTTGCTGATTCAGGCCTCAGCTGTTTAAATGTAATGTTACTTGAAATTTAGTCTGCAGGCAGTTTGGGCTTTTGTATAACTCATACTGACCAGCAACAGGGGCAGAATCATATTAGTGATAGAAATGCTTTAGACAAAAGAAGTGATATTAAAAGGAATGGGAGAAGATCAGAAAATAGAAACTAAACTTTCCGATATTCACATGTGTAAACTGCAGTGCTGCTGATCTGTTCAGTTTTCTTATACAACAGTGGATGTGAATGTATGATACCCAACATTGGTACAAAAAGGAGACTCATAATGTTTCTACAACAATGCAGCAGCCCACAGGCAGTCAGAGGCATGCAAAAGCACACATTAAGGAGGACTGTGTGTGCAGAAAGCTCAAGACATAATGCAGAAAAGAAAGATGCCACAAGAGTTTTCACAGGAAATGACATGGGTCTACAGTTGTGTAATGTTTTTCTTATGTGTGGATATACCACAGAAATCAGTGAAATTCTGAGTGGTCTGGAAAGAGCGAATACCAAGTTTAGATTCAGTGGTTTGTAATAGAAGACTGAAAAAAGGAATAAAAAAAAGTCCATATGAAAGGGATTTAAAACAATTGAAAAGCAATAGGCTTTTTAATCACATATAGCTGCATCTTGAATTTCATTACCAAAAGAAAAAAAAAAAAGTTTTGAAGGGAAAAAATAGAAATGATTAAAAAGCAAGTAGGTAGATTTATGGAAAATATTTCTATAGGAAATAAAATGAGTAGAGTTCCAGACGGAGCTTCCAGTTCTTGAAAGCACTGATATGTACTTTTGCATTCACATCCTGTTTCAACTCTTTAAAAAGTTCCTGTTATTTACTGAGAGAAATGGAGATTAGGTTCCACCATAAGATTCTTATATATTGGGACTGTGGTTTGAATATGTCATGCTGGATCCTGTGAGAAAATGCTACTACCAGTAAGAACATTTAAAGCATTTAACAAGGTATCTCATGATTCAATGCCATTGTGCCAAATAAGAAATTAAGACTATATGTTCTTTTTAGCAATGGGACGTATTTTACTTACTTACATACAAGTATGGCAGGGACAGTTATTCAAAATTTTAATCACAAATAATTTGTCATCCTGGTTTTGCAGTTTCAGACTTCCAGTGTGAGAACAGAGCTGTAGGGATGAGAAAATAGCCAGCTTAATTTCAATGTCACCAGCATCTGAAATGGGAGTAACAAGTCTAATAGATGCTGGGGACTCCAAAATTAGGTGCTTGAATTTATTTCAGTTTTAATAGATCAAAGCTCTTGCTATCAGCTCTGAGATAGAATTTTTAAAAGTGTATTATTCCTTTCTCAGCATAGACTCCCTCTCCTTCCGAAACAAGAATGAATAAATTGCAAACTGAGGTCTTCTGGGGCAGCACTGACTGTTATACTAAAAGCACATTTTAACAAGAGTTGTCAACAGGTTAAGATCAGCAATTTTTACAGGCATATCACTTCTCTTGCTATAAAGCTGGCATAACAATTTCCTTCACAGTTGGAAAAGTATTTAATATTTGTTTCCCTGAACTAAACTATACCTATTTGAAATTAAACCTTAGGTGTCCTTAATAATACGACCTTTAAATTGCAGTTTCTTTGTGGCTACACATGCAGTATTAAATAGAAGATGAATTCTATTACATTCCAGGGGATGAGAAAAGTGATGCTAATTGTCAGCTTTTCTCTTCTAGTAGCAGTTATGCATTAAGAAATATTATCTCTCTATGTTGCCCAGCCAAGATTAGCATTCTTTTCAGTATCAGGCCAGATAACTTGCATAAACACCACAGTACTCCATTGCACCTAGGTGTCTGAATACTGGATTACTGAGTCCAGAGGAAACATTACAGCTTTATGACTGTATATATTTCAGATGTGAAAACAGTACCAGTAGATGGTGCTCAACAACACATTGCATAAACAGCTATGAATTGGTGGAGAATAGGGAGAGGGAATAATGGATAATGCCATTCTGAAGAAACCTTCTTCCAGCAGAGCTGTAGAAGCAAGTAACTTTAGCTATTCCAAAATGTAAATGGATAAGAATAAGAACAGTACTGTGTGACAGAATAGGGGAGATCCCACATGAACAATATTGTGGTATGAGACTTCAGCCGTAAAATTTGCCTAACCTGCTTTAACCACAGTGTCTGGGTAAGAGCTTGTTGTTCAAGCTATCTATATGCACAGTGGGGAGAAAAAAAAAACAAAACCAACAAAACAAACAAACAAACAAACAAACAAACAAAAACAAACAAAACCAAAAGCAAACAAAAAATCAACAAACAAACAAACAAAAAACCTACAACCCAAAACAACCAAAAAGGCAATACCAGCAAAAGCCTTGCTTGAGTTTGTAAGCTCTCTCAAGTTATTTTGTGTGCTGCATAAAATACTTGAGAAAGTCTTCACTGCCTTCTGTCCACAGGAAGACCACAGATATAGAATTGGATTGTCTTATAATTTCTTGCCTGCTGTATCGGCTCTTGTGTTTGATAGGCAGCCATTGTTGGTGTAATTCTTACAGCTCTGCTAGAATAGAAGAAAACATGTAACATAAAGATGCCCAAGGATAAAAGGAGCTCAGAGGAATTTATTATCATCTTTCTGACTGTATTCCATTTCTTCCAGCTACTATGTGGGCATATATGAGCTTTGATGTCCATATTCTTTTGGAAAAAAAACAAAAAAACAAAAAAACCCACACAAACAAAAACAAAAACAACAGCAAAAAAACAGTTAATGGAACCTTCAAATACTTTCTCACATCTTCAGTGTTGAACAAATAAATTGAGCCTTTAAATGAGTACTTGTGGTTTTTGTTTTGTTTTGGTTTTTTTTTTTAATCTTTGTATATGTATATATATAAAATATAAACCCAGAAAGGTATATATCTGTGCATATAAAGTTCCTTCACTTTGTGAATGATACCATTTAAAATAAATATGAAAATGATAGCCCAAACAGTTCTAATAAGGCAATAGAATGGAATTTTTTACTTGATTAGTCTCTTTTGCCTGGCATTGCCATGGGATATTTGACACCTGGAGCAAGATGTTGATTTCATATTCTTCCATACTGTTGTAAATGGCAGGGAGCAGGAATATGTTCAAAGGAAAATCACATTGGGAATCACTCATAGCTGGCCTGTTGTGGGACAGATTTTAAATTGAAATTCTGTCTGCCAGTATATTTGCCTCCTTTTTCAGAATCCTTTCACTTGAGCCTTATTGCAGCCTGATGAGATTCATGAAGGAAATCCCTAGAACAATGTTTACAGCGACCTGTAAATGGTTTCATTCTATACTTCTGATTTGAATGTCACAAGGTGTTTTTTCTGCTTTCCAACTTGAAACACAAAGGTCATTCCTGCCCCCATAATATCAAATATGTTTCATAAGGAATACTAATAGCATGGAGATTTCATTTACATGTCTGTGTAAGTTTTCCCTGTTTATTGTTCTGAATCTTAATATGGTGGCCTCCATAGTAAATATGCAAGCAGTACTGTAACCTCTGTAGCTGAAAATCTCCCTCTTGATAGCTCCACCCCATCAGTCTTCCAACAAAGCATTACTGATTGGAATTTAAAGATAGAAATTAATTACAAGCTTCAATTGTTTCACCACAATGTGCTGCCATGTTTGTCACATCACTTTCAGCTTCAGTGCTTGCAGTCACTTGTCTCTCAAGTATTAGATTCTAGTAATTTTACAAATATATAAAATACACATATTTGGACATGCATTTTTAGAAATTAGGATTCCCTTGGTGGGTGGGCCAGGGAATTTTGTTTTACAAATGTTTAAATTGAACTCCTCTGTGTTTCAGAAGTAGAGACTGTTCTTCTCCATGGTACTTTGCTAATTTCTTTTTCCATTTTGCCTATGTTTCTTATTATATAAATTCTGAAGACTCAGCCTGGAGTCTAGAACACAAATTAACTTACTTCTTTAGTTAAATCGGATTCACCAAATAGAAAATTAATTAGTTTAAAACATGTTTTTGTATTTGGTTTATGATTCACTGATTATTTCTGATAATTTAAATGCAGATTTTATCATTCTTGTTTGGATGGACTTTCAATTTTTGGGTCTATTCATTGTGACTATTTACTAATTTTGATATTGACACTATTCCAGAATCTGATGACTAACATTATTTTATGGACATAAACACACAATAAATTATTCTGTGATATATTATTATCCTCTACTTTGAATTGCCAAGGCCTCATCTGGAGCACTATGTCCAGCTTTTGTCCCCGCAGTACAAGGGAAATAATGCGAATACAGCAAAAAGCTCCTGAGATGAAGGACTTGAGCACACAATATTGAAAAGAGAAGAGGAAATAACTGTCTTCTGCATAGAAGGCCTTTATAGAAAAAAAAAAAAAAGCCATACCTATCTCAGAGATCCTTCATCCAAACAGGAGCAAGAAGCAAACTCCCCAAAGGAGATACTTAATGGATATAAGTGAGCATAGTTACTCCTAGAAAAATGCTGTTAGATAGATTTTGGACATCCATTTCTCTAGATTTAAAAAACTCAACTGGACACAGCACTGAGCAACCTGCTATAATTCCAAAGTTGTCCTTGCTTTCAGAGATTGCACTAGATGATCTCCAAAATTCCTTTCCTGCTTAAATTATTATGTCACTCTAATGACTGGTCTTTCCAGTTTTTCCTCCTCATATTTCCCCTCTTTGCCTTCCTCTGTCCTTTCCCTTTCCTATCCTTCTCATTTTATTCTTCATTTTCTCTCTTCTTTTGTTATTCTTTCATTTTTTTCCTTCTATTATATTACTTCATTTTTACTTTACTGTTGCTTTGCAATCTCTCTGAAATACTCTGTTTACCTGTAAAGTCTCAATAAGGCAGGCAGGAAAGAAAACTATGAAGAGAAAAACATATAACAAAAACTCAGGGAGACTGATTAAAAGGATATATAGGTCTCATTCCTTTCAGTTATTGATGGGTAACTTCTGCAATAGCCTGGAGGTCTGGTTACTTCTCTTCCATTTTTCTTCTGTATTTAACAAGTGACCTCTTCCTACCTTTGGTACCCTGAAACTCTCTGCCCAATCGTACCAATATCTAACTCCAATTCCCATTCTGATATTACTTTTATAACTCCTTCACTCAGCTTTTGTCTCTCATTTGCCACTCAGTGTGTTTGTCCTTTCAGGTCCTTCTTTTAAAGGCTCTCATTTTAAGCTCAACAAGTCTTATCTAGTTTTAGGTGTATCTTTTCATTCTGGAGTCAGATATTCCAGTCATGATTTTCAGTTAAAAAAAAAAAAAAAATCACTGTACCAGATTTTTCTTATGAGTCTTTGTGTTTATGACAATTCCAAAAATCTATGGCAAGTCCAAATGTGATCATTTTTTTCATGGTAAAAAATGAAAGTGACCATATCATTTGCTGAAAATATTTTTTTTTCAAAATGTCAGTGCTAACATGGAGGATTAGAACTCCAAAAATTAAGCTTTTTCAATAAATGACTGTAAAAATTTGTTATCAATAGCAAAACAACATATTTTCTCGTCCTCGGAAATGGTCAGAGTGTATTTATGGAAACCTCCTGAAGTAAAGTTGCCTTAAGGCAGACACCTGGCATGAGAAATTGGAACAGCAATAGTTAACCTCCCTAAAGTCTATAAATAGTTGAAAACCATCTTGTAGAATGTGAAGTTATTTAATAGAGTCATTTCTAGTTTGACATAATATATTTTATTTTTGTTCAAATGTAATGTATTTAGAGATTCTATTCCTTCTCCCATTTACTGCCAATCTCATACTGGACACATACCAATACTAAGTCTTGACCAATATCTAGAAACACAACAATTAATTTTCTTTTTGGAGGGATATCTGACACCATTTCAAATTCTATTTTACCTTTTTATCTCATTCAATAATCACATTTTTCTTTTTTATCAAGTTGACTTAATTTCATCACCTATCCTTTTTCTAATTAATTTATACTGTGACCTTAATTTTCAGTTTCATAGAATAGAATCATAGGATCATTAACTCTGGAAAAGATCCACAGGAGTGATTCCAACTTTTGATTGAACATTATCATGTCAACTAAATTGTAGCCCTAAGTGTCATGTCCAGTTATTTCTTGACCACTTCCAGAGATGGTGACTCCATCACCACCCTGGGCAGCTGTTCTGATGTTTAACCATCCCTTCAGTGAAAAAAATCTTCCTTACATCCAACCTGAACCTACCCAAGCACACCTTGAAACTATGTCCTCTTGACCTGTCATTGGTTGCGTAGGAGAAGAGATTGACCCCAACCTTGATACAACGTCCTACCAGGTCGTTATACAGTGATAGGATCTCCCTTTAAGTCTTCTTTTCCCCAGCTTCCTCAATCAGTCCTCATAGGACTTACTCTCTAGACCCTTCACCAGATCTGTTACCCTTCTCTGGGCATGTTGCAGCACCTCAACGTCTTTCTTGAAGTAAGGGGCCCAGAACTGGACACAGTACTTGAGATGTGGTCTCACCAGTTCCAAGTACAGAGAGACATTTCAAGTCCTTATACAATAATTTCCACTAATAAAAATGTCTTTTCTTCACCTTGGGTGTTCCTATAATTTTTCATATTATAATTATCACATGCTACAAGAATATCTTACAATGTTGCCACAGCTTTTTTATCTTTCAGATCAAAAAAGTCCAATGACTAACTTTTTATATTGCTTAAACCAGACCTTATAGTTCAAGCTCTTATTAACTACCTGCGTCTCTCTTCTATACTCTTGGAATTAATGTTCTGGAAAGATAAGGCAAAAATATATTACTGTATTTCTTATGCACTCTAATCTCTCTTCACATCACTGAGGATTTCTTCATTAAGCACAATACCAAGTGTTTTAAAGCATTTCCAGGGAATTTGTTGTTCTGGCCTCAAATTGAGTTTTGTCTCTAAATTGACTTAAATTCAAGACAAGGTATTTGCCTTCCTGCATTTTGCTAGACTTACCAAAGCAAAGATTTCTTCTTAATCTCCCCAAATATTGACTGTATCTTACTGTTTGCTAGGGACCTAAGGGACAAAAATCATGAAGGAGCTCCAAATGCAAGATTAAATGAGTTGCTGAATGATAATATATCATTATTTAAGAGTGCAAGTGAAGAAATATCTCAACTATTGTTGGTTTTACAGGGAGATATTGAAGTGAAATAATCACTGAAGTGAATTAGACAATCCCTGAAAATAGTGTGGTCAGTCACAGAACTTGGCTATTATTTTATTAATAATAAATGAATATAAAAAAAATGTATCATTTAACCAGGAATAAACAATTATGGGTAATTCTGACAGAAAACTCTTTATGTGCAAACACATATGCAAACAAGCATACAGACATACATTTATATGTAAATAGGTAGACCATTTTAGTTCACTTCAAACCAAAACTAGTCTAGTCTAGTCTCTAAAGTTTATATATTAAAAAAAGGATATAATTCTTATTTTGATATTTAACTATCATTTATGAAAGTATATAAAAGAGCAGAAACTGTTTAGAACTCTCTTACAATCAGAAAAGATGAGTATGAAACAAAGAGTAGCAATCTGTAATCACCTTGCCTCAGGAAGTATTCAAGAAAACATTCAAAACCAGAAAGTCACAGATACGTGTATTTTTTTCAAGACTTGGGTAGTAGGTGATCCTTGAGTGATGACCTTTGCCCTACGGTATAGTGACCCCTCCACTAAGAAGGGCTGACTGCACACATTGTAGAGATGCTTTTTAATGTGTCATTTCACATCTACAGTATAAAAAGAACTGATAAGTCAATCTTTTTCTTGCTTTCATGTTAAAGCTCTTAGATCCATATGAAAGTAGATTCCTGGGAGTGGTAAGGGCCAGAGGAGAATGATAGGGTGATAAATAATGGAGGAAAATATCCCAAAGATACTCAAGAAACACTTCTCATCTTCAAAAGAGAAAGTTTGTGTCAAATTGATCAGCTAAAATATGACTAGTGAAACATAGGAAACCTATTCAATTTTCAGTGTTTGTCAGACTTTAGAAAAAATACTCAGAGTAAAATTTGAGCAAGGTTTTTTAATTCACTTATCTTCAAAATAGCCCTTCATACAAGATATCTACACAATGACAGTTTATTTGCAGTGCCATTTCCCTCTGTTTAAAAAATAGAGGAAAAAAATCAAACAAAAACCAAAAACCCTCATAAAAAGACTTGCCCATAAAGTATAACTAGCAAAGAAATACTGGCAGATGCCATCTTTAGAATTAAAGAATGGAAGCATAAATCCATGCCAAGTACAGCTAAAATCTGTTAAGACCTTAAGAAGATACCAATGACTCTCTAATGAACACTCAGTCTGCTTAATATATGGGAAAGAGGTAAACTATGCAAGAAAAAACAAGAGAGTTTCTAATTCCCACAGCAATTGAGAATATTAACTTAACAATATCTCTTGAGGGCAGTTGTCTGCATGATATATCTTTTGCAGGTCAAAGAAAACATGATTATTGGAGAAAGCCCTGGAATCAGACATCAGTTGTTCCATCTTGCAACAGGGACTACAATAATTTTTTATATGTATTTATTCAGAGCAACTGAAAATTATAATAATACTATTTCTGTATAGGGATTTTTCAAGCTCTGGAATTTCCAACTATTAGTCTTCCATATTCTAACAAATATGGTAAATTCCAGGGTTGACAAAATATACTTAATATCACTTTCTTTGATATAACTTCTGTTTCCAGTTGATGCAGAACCCCTCAAGGTAATGAAGTCTCTTGTGCCTTCTGAAAGAATAACAGAAATACAAACTATCCAAACAAAATACCTCAAATCTAACTTGAAAGCTTTAAAAATATGCAATGGAAGGAATTGATTTAAAAGGAAGAAAGAGGTCATGGACATTGGATAACATTATGTTCTGGCAATCCTGGTAGCTTGCTTTTTTTTTTTTTTTTTTTGTTTGGTTTTTTTTTGTTTTTTTTTTTTTTTTTTTTTTTTTTTTTTTTTTTTTTTTTTTTTTTTTTTTTTTTTTTGTTGTTGTTGTTTTTGTTTTGTTTTTGTTTGGTTTTTTTGTTTGTTTGGTTTTGTTTTTGTTTTTTGCTTTATACACTTGCAAAACACCTTAATGCATAAAATCAGAGAAATCAAAGTTTATTGTCTTCAATCATACTGCTATGCACACTCCTAAAATCAAGGACATGCCTACTTGAAGGGATGGGACGAGAAAGGACATCAGAGACTAATGCCACTGAATTTCAGAAGTCCATACAGACATATGTAAACTGGATGTAGTATGCTAGGTCAAAAACTACACTAAGCTCCAGGGTCAGTAGATATTATTTATATTTTACATATTTTTAAAGGATACATAAGATGCATTTAAATTTTATATATTGATTTGTATTTTATCTGTTTCCAAAGCCTAAGCACTTCTCATCCATTCCCATTGGTCAGCCTTTTTTGTGTGTTTTATTTTAAATGGTAACCAGTTAAGTTTTACAGATGCTGACTTTAAAAGACTATTGGAAATGCCATGTGTAGTAGTCAAATCTGAATCTACAATGTGTGATTAACCACATCCATTACTATTTTTTTCTAGACTATAGATTTCCTAGAAGAACAAATGAGTATTAGTTGAGCTCATCTATGGAAACTTGGTCCATTACATGCTCTTTCTTACAGATCAGTGTACTCATATATATTGTCTCCTAAGTCATTATCCCCTCAGCAAGCACTGTTGCCTAGACAAGAGACGAATTTACTTGCTTCACAAGTCGTCTGTGTTTGTCCATTTACCCTTGCAAGTTGAGATATTCTTTTTGTATTGGCTTTGTAAAATATGGAAGCAGTTTAATTTCATACAACACTATATGCAAAACAGCTTCAGACAGTAACAGCACTGCAATTCCAAAATTCCTTTCAGAATCTTGTTCTTGTATGATGCCATGAGCTATTTCTTTGTCACAGCTTTAAATGAGGTGAGTGATTTAAATATCTTATCATGACAATCCAATGCATAAAAAGCTTTAAATATATACATAAAATTGTAATATTCTGAACATATTCCAAAGCAAAAACGGTTGCAATAGTAAAGAAATAGCTACCAGTATGTTTTTCTGAAAAGAAGAACTGTATATTACAAAAAGCAAAGTAGTCCCTGTTGGAGTATTAGGAAGTCTGGGATTTTATGTTTGGCTCTTATGACTAAAGCATTTATGGCATCATAAGAACTGCTTAATGAATGTACTGCCTAGTAATACTCCACAGGGCATACTTTATTCTCTTCCTATTACTGCTTTTGTCTCTACAAGCTCATTGTTAAGAAAGCAGAACATTTCCTGGTCATGTATGTTTATTTAAAATGGTTGATCATGGACAACACCGGTGGTCTGAATAATTCTAATTTATCCAGATATTTTACAGGTAGTTACACACAAATAAGAAATTGTGACTGCTGGGGTTTTCTGCATTTTGCATATTTTGATATATTTTGATAATATATTGGCGTGCATTGAAACAGTATTATACCTTTTTCTTCAATGTTCCTGGAGGTGATCTGATGTATAGGTTCATGTCCTTAGATTTTCCACAAATTATTAATTTATGATGATTGGTTCTCTTCAATTTCCTAAGAATTTCTTTCTTTTTTGATGGTTCAATTGCTAAATCCTGTATTGCAAAATAGTTAAGAATCTTTTACTCTGTCTTTCTTGATTTAAGTTTTATGCCTAGGACTTTAATTTCTTTTTAGTTCTAATATATTACTTGGTAATTTAATGTTTTAAAGCAAATCTAATTCTGGACTAATTTGCTATATATATGTTACTATGTATGACAAAACAACTAGAACAGTTCTACAGAGCGAAACCAACCCTACTCAGGACTTTGTATGTACATAATATGCAATATAGGAATTTTTTTTTTTAAATCAATGTGAAGTTTTGGTGGTTTTTTGTTTTATTTTGTTTTGTTTTGGTTTTATTTTAAAATTTTATATTCAGACAAGCACTCATCTGGTCTGTACTGTTAGTGGGAGCACCCCACATGAACTTCTGAAGCACATATTCCCATTTACCTCTCATCAGAAACATACCAAATTCATGCACTCCAAGACTGATTCAAAATGTGGAAACAGAGGAAGCACAAGAAGAAGAAATGATCAACAAATGTACTTTAAAAATGCATGCTGGATCCAAATTCTAATACTAAAGCAGCTGCATCTACATGGGACCAACTCAGGGATAAATTATTAAGTGTGTTCTAATATGATGTGAAAAAAAATTACTAAATTGTGCATCTCAAGCACAATAGATGAAGGAAAAAGATACTTTTGCTCATCCAGGATTGTAATGTATACTACAAGGAAGGGTTCTAACCTTGGAAGCTAGGGCTCACCTTGCTAAGATGCAAAAGGGAACTCTGAGAACATGTAGTGAATGAAGAATCATTTATACTGAGTAAATCTGCCTTGCCCTTCTCAGATTCTCAGATTTCTCAAATCTGTTTCCTAGAAAGTGACTGATGCAAAAAATTACAAAGCATTTTTAAAGGGATTTTGCTGTTAAAAATAAATTCACTACTGGTCTTAGGGCACTTTAAATTGCCTTTGTGATGTGTAGGCGTGGTGGGTTGACCCTGATTGGACAACAGATGCCTACCAAAGCCTCTCTATCACTCCCCTGGTCAGCTGGACAGGGGAGGAAAAAGGCTTGGGGGTTCAGGTAAGGACCAGAGAAGATAACGCACCAATTACCATCATGAGCAAAAGAGATTGACTTGTGGAAATCAGTTTAATTTATTATCTATCAAATCAGAGTAGGATAATGAGAAATAATACCAAATCTTAAAACACCTTTCAGTCATCCTTCTTTTCTTCTCAGGCTTCACTCCTGAATTATCTACCTCTTCCCTTCCAGTGGCACAGGGAAATGAGGAATGGGGGCTGTAGTCAGTTCATCACACATTGTCTCTGCCACTTCTGCCCCACAGGGAGGACTTATCAGGCTCTTCCCAGCATGGGATCCCTCCCATGGGAGTCCCTGAATTTCTCAAAGATGAGCTCTTCCCACAAGCTACAGAAAACTTCTTTTCTTCAGAAAACTACTCCAGCATGGTTTCCTTACACAGGATTAAGTCCTTCAGGAACAGATTGCTCCAGTGTGGGTTCCCTGTGGGGTCACAAGTCCTGCCAGCAAACCTGCTCCGGCATGAGTTTCTCTTTCCACAGGGCTACAGGTCCTGCCAGGAGCCTGCTCTAGCATGAGATTCCCAGAGAGTCACAGATTCCTTCAGACACTCACCTGATCTGACATGGGAATCTTTCCTAGGTTGCAGGTGGATATTTGCTCCAGAGTGGACCTGCATGTGCTGCAGGGGTACAGCTGCCTCACCATGCTCTGCACCGTGGGCTGCAGGGGAATCTCTTCTCTGACATCTGGAGCATCTCCTCTCTCTCCTTCATCACTGACCCTGGTGTCTGTAGAGCTGTTCCTCTTACACAGTCTCATTCCTCTCTGGCTACAGTTGCTGTTTCTCAGGAATTTTATCCTCTTTCTTAAATACTTTATCCCAGAGGCATTACCACTGTCACTGATGGGCTTGGCCTTGGCCAGTGGTGGGTCTGTCTTGGAGCTGGTTGGCATTGGCTCTGTTGGACATATGGGAAGTTTCCAGCACCTTCTCACCAAAGCCACTCCTGTAGCCCTCCCTGCAAACCCAGTACATAGGGAAAATCTGATTTGAAGAGCTTGGCTCTAGTGAATTGTCTATGTCATTAACTGATGAGGTTTTTTCCCTTCATATTTTTTTTCCTTAGTATCCTTCAAACAACTCTTTTCCTTTTGTTTGTGGTTTGTTCATTAATTCTTGAGACTTCAAATTCCCGGAACAACCAAAATTATTTGTTGCTTCAAACTGTTATGCATTATCATATTATTTTATAGGATGGAACCAAAGGCTCTATCTCTTTTTTTCTGTTACTTGAGCAAGTAGCTGCTGGACATTAGAGAGGGCATGTAA
Source organism: Formicarius rufipectus (assembly GCA_013399695.1). Taxonomy (NCBI): domain Eukaryota; kingdom Metazoa; phylum Chordata; class Aves; order Passeriformes; family Formicariidae; genus Formicarius; species Formicarius rufipectus. Next base: position 49,384 of record VXAU01003009.1, on the reverse strand, counting down.
GGGTCATACAAGTATATTGCCCCTTTTGCACCTAAAATGACTTCAAACAACAGTCATCCTCCTCTAAATGTTTTAAAAATTTTAAGTCAATTAGCACAATGAAATATAGGTAAAGTTTCATGGATTTGTGCTTCTAGTTAGACAATTATATAATTTATTAATGTAATTTTCACTTTGCTCTTTCCACTGCATATTTTCTTTTTCCTTTTTTGATTTTTATGGAAGTGTTGCTCGGGACCCAAAAGACTGCTTCCTTCAATCTATCTTTAGCAGAAGGTTTTGCAATTCTCTTACTATACTATCCCCTTCCATCTTTTATATTTATTTCAATAATTCTCATATAACTTTCCTAATTCACTTTAACTTGTTTATTTACTTGCCTTGAAAATACTTAAACAATGATTTGCATATTTTGTTACATGTAAAAGTACTAAAGATTAAATGGGTAGGAAAAAGAAACTGTTGTGTTTGTGCAAACCAGAAATTAAATGAAATCATTATTTTGTTTGGAAGGTACATGTAGAAATTTCTAGTGCAATCTCCTGCTCACACCTAGGTGGACACTGAATTAAGACAATAGGACTTTGGGTCTTGAAAACTTCCACTGGTGGAGATTGTATGGGAAACCTATTGCAATACTTGACTATTCTCTCAGTGAAAAGTTATTTTTCTCTTTTATTTTAAATATATTCAATTTGAACATACCCTGATTCTTTTAATAATCATTGTCCTTTGTTTACCTCTGTTGATCTCTGTGTATAACCTGGCTCTGTCTTCTCTATTGCCTCGTGTAGTTATGGGAAGGTTGCTTCTAGGTGCCATCAAAACCAGCTCTTCTCAAGGCTGAACCAACACAGTTGCCTCAGCTGACCCTCACAGGACATGTCCTCCATTCCACTCTTGTTCATTGGTCTAATAGTTTAAGGGAAGCCTTACCTCTTATTGAAAGAAAAGGCTGTCCAAAATTTGTAGTCAGTAGAGTTTTTTGTATCAAAACAAGTTTCCACTGGTTACAGAGAAGAATGCTGGGACTTTCTGCCTCTTGAATACAAGATACTGTGCTGGGGATCACTTCTTGTTCCACTGATGTCTTATCTTCAAGTGCCTGACCTAGAGATGCTGCTCTTTTGATACTTGCTGTGCTGTGTGGAACATGTTGAGAGTTGTGAACTAGATATCTCCTCTCTCTCTTCTGAGGCTAAGCGTTCTGCAGGCAATTCTAGAATGCTGATTGTTAAAGAAATATATCTTTAGAGCTTACCAGTAAAATGTCAAAGGGGACAATGTCTAGATGATTTTTTTTAAAACATGTTAAAAATAATTATGTGATTTATTTAATAAACTTCTTCCATTAATGAAAAGGCACAAGATAAAACATGTTATATCTAGAATATGGGGGAAACTTTTCTGAATTTTCTTTTTTGTCTAGATTTTTTTTCTTATTCCCTGAGGCAGTGGAAACATTTATAGTTTTTCATGACTATTTACAGTATGCTTTCTTTATTTAAAAATCCATGTGCTCAGTATGCATGTATAAACAACTTGGAAGTCAGGACTCCAGTCCTTTGACAATTTTCCTTTTCCTGCCTGAAATTCCTCTACACTGTGTCATCATTCTGTATCTCCTACAATTTGTGTTAAACATAATTTCTTATTTTTAACACCATATTATAGACAATAGTACTGACTTCTGTGTGTAAAACTTTCACAAGCAATAATGTGGAAAATTCTTCTTGCTTGTGGAAGAGAAGTGAATATGAAGCCTAAACCGTGTCTCAGATGAGGTCATATCTGTGGCAAACCACAGGGTCCGCAGTGCAATTGGGTAAACAGCAGCAGAGCAGGTTTTCTGTCCATTTGTAGACAGGAAGAACACTTTTTTCTCCTCAGTAATATCAGGAGCTAGTTCAGCAGCTCTGTTCTAACACAATAAATCACCCCTTCATGCTCTAAAATTTGATAATTTAAAAAAACATACTTGGAATAATTGGTTACAAATGTGTTCTTCAAAATTTACTCTTTGGAAGATACTTACTGCAAGGGAGCTTCCCTCACTGTCAGAAAGAGCCAAAGTTTCCAGGTGGTATCCAGCTACTGGACAACACAGCACAGCTGAGTTCAGTTTGATGCTAAAACAGTCAACCGTGTAAATGAAAGACTTCTGGTACTCTGGCCAAATTTGGAAGAAAACCCTTGAAGAGTTCTTGACATTTAGGTAATTTGTGATTCCCTGATACTAATTTTTTTAAATGTTGTTCTCCTATTCTTGGTGGCTCTTTCAAGAGCACATCGTTCCTGCAAAACACACACACATATATATTGACATATAAATATTTAATTGTATACATCTTATTTGAATGATTTGAAAAGCTAAGTTAAAAGGTGCTGTGAGAGTATCTCTAGAAAGTTACTCTGGGTATTATTCAATTAGAGAGATACTACAGTTCTCCCACTTATAAAAACATAAATATTAGAAACTGTTACTTGAGAATAATTTGCCAGCAATGGAAAGGTTGAAATATATACTGTTAAACAGATTCTTCACAGGCCTGTATAAATCATAGCCTCTTTGAGTAGAGATTGATGGGAGCAAACATCTAAATTTGCTGTATAAACTGCTAACTCTCATTTGTTCATCCCATTTTCTTGAGTCAGTGTTTCACAGTAGACTTTAAAATTAGTTTCTGCCGTGGTCCTATTGTGACTGTTTGGTGCCTGAGGTAGTGAATCATACCTGTTTGTCCTTCTCTGTGATAATTTAACTTGCTGGAACTCCCCTAGCATACAGAGCCACTCTTCCACCTTTTCTCTATCTCTTTGACAAATTATACCCACCTCAGAGGAGACTGCTTTTAAGAGAAATATCCCCAAAAGTTTTTAGACGATCTATGGTGACCTCAAAGTAAATAGCAAATATTTGTCAAGCTTTACAGATTTCTCCCCATGTTTCTCATTGCTATCTTTCAGCAAATCTTTTTTCAAGGTTTTCGGAATTTACTGTCATAAAGATGCTGATTGGTGGGAATTAGGCACTTAGATACTACTTACTTTTCTCTGTGCCTGTTGATCTCTCATCCTGGGAGGCTGACAAAAACCAACAGCATGTGTAGGATTACAGGATGAAAGTGGAATTTATGAAGGTTGTGCTTTTTGCTCTGAGTTTTGATTTGGGTTCATATCCTAACATGTAGTGTGCATAAATCTAGATAATAAACTGTGTACAATGTGTTCGGAAATGAACACAAAAAGACCCTAGGGTATAAACTAAAAATATATTAAAAAACTTTAAGGACAAATTAAAAATTAATAAGATTTTTTTTTTAAATTAACAGGGCAAAGCTTTCTATTACTCAACATGGGATATCCTATAAAAATATAGATTTGCAATATCAGCATTTACATGTGGTGTTTCTGCTTTCTTGTAATTATTAATCAAAGATCACATCTTTTCAGATGCTTGACAGGTAGAGCTTTGCCAACAGAAGTTGGTAGCTTAGACCTGGACATAATTACCTGATGGTATCCCTATTAAGTGGAATTACCATCCCCATTAAACAGCAGTTATTGCTATTAGGTGTCATTAGTCTTAAATTGCTTCCTTGGGATACATCTCAATTAAACAAATTTCCATGTAAAGTGCATCCTGATTAACTGAACTGCACTGTACTGCTTTGTTTCCTCATGTACCCACTTCAGTAGCCTTCATCCCTCATTTACAATTCTCTTGAAGTCTGGCCTTTCTAAGACTCACTTGAAAACTCAAGTATGGACTGCAAAAGACCCTATTTTTTGGTGTCTTGCCACATTTTATTAGTTGAATTTGGAATTCAAATTTCAGTCTTGCAAGGTGTATTCATTTTAATTAGTGTGTAACTCTCCTATTACATGGCACATTCCAGCTTCTGTAAAAGGCTGTGTATTATGCATGCAAAACAGTTATGTGATTTTACTCTATAACATATTTTTTGAGAAAGGTATAAAAAGAAGTCTACTGCTAAAATGATGTACTTTTTCTTTCTCTGGAATGTTTGTACTTCAGAAGTAGGAGGCAGTGGTTTTAGAAACAACATGGCAATTAATCTCACCACTTTTATTTGTTGAAAGAGCAGTTTTATTACAAGCATGTTAGAGGTGAAAATAAACCCAGATGTATTTAATGTGATCATTAGTTCAGAATTTGGTTTATAACAGTTAGGACTGTCCTGAAAGATGCCGGGGTGGGGACTCCAAACAAACCCTTAAATCAAATCAAGCCTTTCACTCAAATTCAAATCCATGAATATTAATATGCCTTCAAGACAAGTTAAAACTTAAACAGCATTCTTTTAAGAAATTATTGCATGTTTTTAAATTAAAAATGGTTTGATTACGTGGCAACTCTTAAAAAATACACATTACAACCAAATACTTTGAATAAAAAATTAAATCACATTAGGTGAAAACTGATGTGATCAGAAAACTGATGTGTTTTTCTCCTATATGTAAGAATGGTCTTCTAAAGTAGTTGAAAGTCTTTTTTAACATTAAATAAAATTTTGATTATAATTTCTGGTCATCTGTCTTGTCACTGAATATAATTCAAAGGCACCATAACCTGTATAAATTCTGAGATGTAGTCATGCAAAGAAAAAAAAGTCAAATGTACTTATTAAAATCCTTGAGATGCTGGATATCAACTGATAAATACTAAATAATTTGATTTTTTTGACTTCTAAAGTTTTGCAATGGTGAGTGCACACCTGCACACAAATTTATTTCTGACAATATTTGGGAGTGCTATATACTAAGTGCCCCTCTCTTCCTTGCTGAGAAGATGACAAGGCAGTAAATCAATATCTTCTATGAGAAGACTTTTCAGAGGAGTGGTTTTCATATTTTTGTAACAGTACCATTATTTATTTGAATATTTTCATAAATTTTTCTAGACATTTTTAATACAGTCTATGATGATTTTCAAATGTTTTTTACTCCAAAAGTCAGGAGGTACCACTGCAGTCATATCTTTTCCTTTCCAGAAAACAGTGGTTAGGGTGTCCATAAGAATAAATTTCTTTATTAAGAAAAATGAAATTCAAAGTGAAAGTAGACACTTTTGGTCTTAAAATTGCAAGTGATGGAGAATTCATTGCAAAACTGAATAAAATGTGCAGGTGGTCTCAGGTTTCTGAGAGAGAGTAAGGATATGAATACGGTTTTGCTTGGAATTTATTTCCTTCCATTTCCAGTCCCAGGGTTTTCTTTACTAAACTGAAGAAGATGCTATTGACCATAATTAAAGACTGTACAAATATTTCTCAAAATCAGCTGTACATCAGTTTCTGACCATTGTCTTTAGTCCTATTGCTCAGCACTGTCACTGTAGCCTGGCTCTGTTCTCTTGACACCATCCCTTCAGCCATCACTGCACTGAAGTTCCCTCTGAGAGACAACTTCTTTCCAAACATAATTATCCTCTTTGAGATGGCAGTTTCATGAGTGATTTATCCATTAGGATATGGGTCCATAAACATTAATTGTCCAGTTTTCCTGAGTTAGCCATAGTGTAAGAAAACTATCTTTATTGGCAGAGCTCTAGTCTCCTTAAATACAACTTAACAATTCCCTGTAATTTCAGTGATAATGAATGTTACAGTGTTATTCCATATGTTATGTAATAAGAAAGTGGATTTTTTTCCTTATGTCTTCAACATATTGATATGAGACTTTCGTATGTCCTAGTTTTTATTAATTTTCTTACTACTCTTTTCATGATGTTGGGTTTTTAAAGGCCTTCTTAGGCAGAAACATTTGAATTGTGAAGTCTATTCCCATGAAAGGCAGATATACTCTGCATAAAAATAATGTGTGTAAACCAGACTGTTTTGATTGCCTCTTTTCTACTACCATGGAGAAGAATATCAGGAGGGTCCCTGGATGCCTACTTCTTTGAAACATCTTTGAGTTTTGTGAATTTGTCTGACACCTGCTATTTTGTGCATGTATGTCTCTCTGTGGATTTTTGACAAAATTCTTAATCAAGTCTGCTTTAGTTCAGTGGAGTCAGGTACTACAGCTTGTGATACAGTCATCAATTAAATCAAGTTATTTCAGTCAATTGCAAAGCATTTATGACTCCTTTTAGCTCTCCACATCAAACATTTTTATTTTGCAAGATACACGTCAAGTTTATATTTTAAAAACTAAAGTTACAACTTGGCATTTATTTACATTGTAAAAACTCAAGAATTTTTACTTTTATTTTCCTGGACAATTAGCTGTGTACTAATACCCAATGTTTTTTGGCTGAGAATTCTATTAAGTATGCCATTATAGGATTTAATTGGGAAAATATTATAAGCAGAAAAACTTATCCTTTGGTATGAGGAAAAATGGAACACATATAAATGACATTTAGTGGTAAGAGACAATCCTGTTTCTGTAGACTAGAAAAGGGGTGGTAGCTGATCAGTGTTGGTGAAACATCAAGCTTCAAGGCAAAGGAAGAAAGACACCTCCTGTAGCTTATTGAATAGAGGCACTACCTTTAGTGCCTCTATTCTTCTGCAGTACACACATTTTCTTGGGTAAAAGCTTTGCTACCTGAGTAAAAGATAAGAATGGATGTGCTGTGTAGGGAGCTGTGGAAGTTATTGTAAAGGTACAAAGACAGTCCATATTTCACTCTTCCCCCAGACGAATGAAAATCCAGAGATTTCTTCCAAATAGAGACGTAAGTCTATTGATTGTTAAGGGAGTACACAGATATCAATGAGTCAATACTGACATTTTTTTGTATGAATTACACCATTACTCTTAGAGGAAACACTTGAAAAGCTGGCTAGAATTTGACTTAAATTTTGATAGCAAAAAAAAAA
>VXAU01003009.1:11421-35276 GCA_013399695.1 Formicarius rufipectus | reverse complement strand
AAAAAAAAAAAAAAAGAGAGAGATCATAGAATTTGGAAATTGGAAGGTACCCACAAAGATCATCAAGTCCAACCCTTAGAACTTCACAGAACCATCCACAACAGTCACACCATGTGCCTGAGAGTATCATCCAAATGTTTCTTAAACTCTGGCAGGTTTGATGCTGTGAACCACTTCCCTGGGAAACCTGTTCCAGTGCCAAACCACCCTCTGGGTGAAGAATCTTTTTCTAATACACAACCTAAATCTCCCCTGACACAAGTTCACACCATGTCCTTGAGTTCTGTCTCTTGTCAGTGCAGAGAAAAGATCAGTGCCTGCTCCTCCCCTTTACCCCCAGGTCCCTTTCTGTGGCACTGCTTTCCAGCATCTTATTCCTCAGTCTGTATGTAGGCCCAGGGTTGTCCATTTCCAGGTACAGAATCTGGTACTTCCCCTTGTTGAACTTCATAGGATTGGTGATTGCTCAGCATTCTAATTTGTCTAGGTCTCTCTGCAGGGCCTCCCTGCCTTCCAGGGAGTCAACAGCTCCTCCCACTTTTGTGTCATCTGCAAACTTACTTAGTATCTCTTCCAGTTCTATGTCCAATAAACAAGAATAAACATTGTCCAATGAACAATTAATTTCAGGCCAATATATTCAATCTAAATTTCTTGATGCCTGTATGCCAAGCTCACAAGTACTTCTCTTCACAAGAGAGATTCTAAAAGCATTTCCCTACCCAACTCCAGTTTTAGCTTTGAATAAACATCATGATCCAAAAGGGAAAACAAAACAAAACAACCCAAAACAAAACAAACAAACAGACAAGGTATGCATTCTATTTTTTGACTGTTCTAGACCAAGGAATAAATGTAAGAAAGGTTGCAGGTAACCAGTTTTGCAAGGATTTTGAAAAGTCTTTTGCTGAATATGAAAGCTCAGTATCTCTATGTACTTTATACAGAACTTTACAAAGGTCTGGATTTTAGCCAGCTAGAGGAAAATTTTTTTAAGTAGCAAATGAAACATGTGAGAAAAGAATAAATTGATATTCCTGTGCCATTTATATATTCATACTAGAAATATGCCTCTAGTTACTAGTCAGATATTACATTGGTGTGCCTTATGTAAATTTAAACTATAGTTTAAGACAGTTTAGTAATTAACTTCTTAGAAAGAAAGCTTTGGTTAAGTTTAGTTAAGGAATGTCTGCATTAGTTAAGGAATGTCTTATTTAGAAGTTTGAAAATACTGTGCTCTGAAATATTCCATTACTGGTGTCATTCTTCAGCATAAACACTGATGAGTGTTCCTACAATTAGACATTCACCTTTTTATCTTTCTTACCTGAGTAGTAATATTGAATCAGCAAGACTTTTAATCCACTGATCTATTTCAAGCTGGAATGTTATCTGTCTTCATTAAAATACTTTTAACATGTCTCAGATGGTATCTATGGTATCTGATGGTATCTATACCAATAGACTAAATCAAATCACTATTTGATTTTGTGCTCAGAAACTGTTTTGGCCAGTCTAACTTAGTCTGCTGATGTCGGTGTCCTTCTGAGTTATCTGATGATCACTAAAAATTAGAGTTCCCTACCTTCTGTTCTAAAAAAAAGAGTAAATTATTCTTTTAATGCAGATGGGACTAGGAGTGTTAGTGAAGGTCAGTTCTATTTGAAGAACATCAACAACAAGTTACATGTCATTTATCTTAAATATTCTGTGAACATAAATTGTCCTTAACATGAGGAAGAACCAACAAGCATGAAACTTGAAAAGACACAACACCATTATCTGCTAAATAAGATACATATCCTTCTGTTTGCCTATATGAAATTCTGCTACTTGAACCCACTTAAATAGGTACATTCTCGATACTGCGCTCCACTCCTTCATGTCTGATATATTTCATCATTTAGAACATTGGTGAATATTTGTTGCTCTAACCAACCCATTAAATTCTGAAAGTGTAAAGCTGTATGGGTGGAAATAAGTCATTCTTCTGTCATATATCTCATAATTCACTGTTACTATTTCCAGATTGGTTATGAACAAATATGAAATAGAACATACCTGTTTCTCTTGCCGCTGAAATTTTTTTAGGGAATTGCATACACTGTTCAAACAACTTACATAATGTTTTCAAGAAGCATAGAGAAAAAAAGCCCAACTTCTTAAGTGTTGGTTAGCTTGTTGGCTTTTCAAAGCCACACTTGTTGATTTTATTTATTTATTTTATTTATTTTTTTATTTTTATGCTCATTGACAAAAGTTCCTCCCCTCTTTCTTCCTCTAGACTCCTGCTTGATTAAGGCAGCTTCCTGAGAAAACAATCATTTACTAGACAAGAATAAAAAGGAAAATCTGAAAAAGATACTCAGGTGGAGGAAAAAATATGTAGCAAAAAGCATAGCTCTTTCACTATTAAGCTGCTCAATAGCTTTCCTTGTTCATTACTGTACCCTGAAAAAACAAAGAGTCAAAACCCTTAAATGAAAGGCACAGACAGCATTTCACCACTGCTCTGCCCAAACAGCCCTTCTACATAATGCTTGGAAAAACAAAAGGCAATTTACCTATGTGTTGCTCAACTTGACAGAAACAAATTACAAATGTTCTCATGGCAATGCTCTCTTGGATACTCTCTGGGGTCTGCAGCCTCAGGAGAGGAGGGCTTAAGTAACTCCTTCTTATGCTTCTGAGCAGTAGCAATGTGCAAAGAATGCCTTTCTATTCACTTCTGAATGTATCACCGATGAAGAAAACACAACTGGTGCTTGTCTCTACCCAAACTCTAACCCTTACCCTTACACTTTAGTGCAGAATAGATGTAAAAAAGGGCTTATCAATACTTGCATCACTGGGAACAATGCAGCTCCAGACATTCTCTCTACTGGAAGTCTCCTTAACTACAAAATAGGATGCAGTGATATGAGTCAGAAATGAGAGGCTAAAAAGATATGATGATGATTACGATCACAAGGAGTAGAAGTATGTGAGATTCAACAGTTCTTGTGTGACAGAGCTAACCATTATGACTGTCTCAAACATTGTATACAAAAAAAAAATCCAAGAACATGAGAAGGTTTTGAAATGTGAAGCTGGACAGGCTCATTTTGGTTGTTTTGTTGTTGTTGCTTCTTTCTTTCTTTCTTTCTTTCTTTCTTTCTTTCTTTTCTTTCTTTCTTTTCTTTCTTTCTTTTCTTTCTTTCTTTCTTTCTTTCTTTCTTTCTTTCTTTCTTTCTTTCTTTCTCTTTCTTTCTTTCTTTCTTTCTTTCTTTCTTTCTTTCTTTCTTTCTTTCTTTCTTTCTTTCTTTCTTTCTTTCTTTCTTTCTTTCTTTCTTTCTTTCTTTCTTTCTTTCTTTCCTGCTTGGGGTTTTTACTGTTTGTTTCTTGGTTTCGGTGGAGGTGTTTGGTTTCGGGTTTGGGGTTTTTTGAAAGGGTAGCTGTCAGAAATTATTTTGCAAGCACTTGCTACCAGAGTACTCTGAGGTTATAACAAGCTCACTGGGATAAGAAATTTACTAATTTGAGTTTGATATCAGAAAATATTCCAGAGTGAAGAGGTTTTACACTTGTAATACCATTAGTTAACCTTTTCTGCTCATCTATACCCTATTTCGGCAAGATTGTTAATGAATGAATGTGGAAAATCCTACTCTGAAAGGATCTTGTTGGATTAAATTGGTATTTAGCTAAGTAAGTAAACCCAAACGGCTTACTGGAGTCCTTCAGAAGATGAATTAGAATTCTTACCCTGTTGTTTGTCCTGGTTTCATCCTTTTGAGATGTAAGCTTCCAAAACACTGCATAGATTGTCTCTCATGAATATTAGTTTAATGAGAAAGAAGGAGGAAAATGATAACCATCAAACTGTCAATTTGAAGGAAGCGGGTGAAAAATTATATTGCCAAACACTATAGGAGTGCAATTTGATGCACCATACTATTAGAAATAACTCTGAAGTAGTAAAAAGGTGTCCAACTATTTCAGATTATAGCCACTTCAGGAGGTGATAGCTGTGTTGTGTTGAACATATTTATGCTGTGCATTGCATGCATAGAGAAATAGAAGTATTGCCAGATCAATGTAAAGGGAATTCTAATAGTAATCAAGTAACCTTTAGTAACATAAAATTTTTCTGTAGTATTAGTAGGCAGATCCAACATTACAGAGTATTTACAAATGAGCTAATAATAGCCCTTCCTTGATTTATTTTGGATAAATCCATATATATATATCAAAAACACTCTCAGCAGAGCATCGTTATTACTTTATTAAATACTACTTTTGCCTACTTGAGCTTAACAAACAAATCTAATGGTATGAAAGAATTTAATTTCAGAGCTGAATGATAATTTTTCAGGCATGGTTAATTCACATAATTCAAAGTTAATTATGTTTGTGATATTAGAGATTGCTGTAATTTTGTTCTGTTCAGCTGCAGTTCTTATTAAATCTTACATTTTGATTAGGAAAGCCAGGCTTTAAGAGTGCACAGCAAATTAAAAGAAATTGCAAGATATGGGGAAGGGGTTTTAGGCACATGTTTTCTGTTCATATTCACATTTCCTGTCTTGCATTACATCACTTTATCAATCCAAAGCTGACTGAGATACACTGAAGAATTTACTTACAGTTCATCTTATATGTGATTACTTTAATTTTTTTTCAGCATTTGGGAATGTTACAATTGATGTTCTCAAGTCACTTGATATTTAATGTACAGGGAATTCTTCAGCTGTACTTCTTGTACCAAGCAATATTTCCCCTGATGTATTCTTCTGTGAAAAAGAAAGGCTCCACATAACAGAGATTTACAAAATTAGTTAGAAAGTGTCAGAGGCTGACACTGGATCAATTTATATCACTATTATATTTGTGGCATTGATTAGATATTGTTAAATTTGTATTCAATAAATACATTTATGCAGTAGTTAAAGGTATGTACTCTGTACAAGCTGTATTTCTAGAAGAAGAAAAGCAGTTGAATGTGTGAAATTGGGGTTTTCACAATCTGAAATCATGTGGAACTGTAGTTTTGAAGGCACTCACACGGGTTCAAGCCCTCACAGAGTTGCTTTCCTGTGTAACTTTGGAGGTCTTTTTAGATTGACATGACTAGGTTAAGGTGATGAAAATGACTATATTATCTTCATTTGAGTTTATATAGTTTTCCTTTAGATATATGTCCTAGAATGGGAGCAAAACCATTGTCCTGTCTCACACTAATACAGTGATTCTAAATACAACAAAATTATGATCTGCAGTCATGCAGAAATGTTAGATTTGAAGGTAGATAGCTGCTTCATGAGGGTGTAGCAAAAATGTGCTCAGTCTCACAGTGTACTGGAGACAATACAAGTCGCTAACTCTTCAATACAGCTACTGATCCAAGTTCCTCTCTGGGCTGGTTTCTCTGTTACCGGGCTTTATCTACAGATGCATTCATAAAACATTAGATAATTCCAACACAAACTTCTTTCCTTCTCAATGTGGCTTTGAACTTCCTTTCACTGTCGTGCTTTATCTGTTTGTTAATTTGTTTGTTTGTTTTTCCTAAACTAAGCCTTTCTAATATAACTTTTAGTTTTGATTTCCTTATTTTAAAAGTTAGAGATACTTCTTTATTTGCACATATGAAAAACCAAACTATGGCCAACTGTAGGTTCTCAGACTTGAATACTTGAAAGGAAAGAAGAGGCAAAGAGCTACATATACCAAAAACTAACAGTAAATAATCTTCACTGAGCAGTCTCCATTAATCAGATAATCCTATTGTGTTGTGAATAAGGCAAGGTACTATGACAAAAGCAAAATGGAACCCCATTAGCTCAGATTTCATCACATACTGATGGAGTTTTAACTACATCAGTTGTTGTGTGAGGGAAGAAGGGTAACTTGGGTAACATCTTGAATATATAGGATTAATTCTGGTATTTCTTGTCTTTTGCTGTTCTTTAGGTAAAGTATTTTTGTGGCATTGTAGACTCATATTTGGTTTTGGAGTTCATTGCATGGAGTGTGTCATCACTGCTGCCAGGCTGCATGAAGCTGAGAAATAAACCAGGCCTTTGAAGCTCACAGTTTTATTGAAGTTCTAAGAGCCAGTGAGTATCTGCGGACAGTGAGGATATAAGTCACTTAGTGACTGTTGAAATTCCAGACCAAAATATTTCTACCGACCTGAGAATCCCTGCTGCAAAGAGTATTGTTACTGGGATGAAAGCCATTTTCTTTCCTTGTGCCAAATTTAATCATGCAGAGTCTTCTTTCTCATACTTTTGACAAAGTAAATCATATATTTGATTATACTTAGGGAGAACATTAGCAGGAAGAACAGAAACTTCTGAGGAATGGTGAGATCATTTATGTGTAATTACAACATAGTGTCAGGCCCCAGGTTGGCTCTGAATGGATGTACTAATGCAGTCATCATCTTGTTGTTTGCAGTCAGCAGCCGTGCTGCTTCAGCTGCAACTGGAGTAATAATAAAGTCACGTATATTTTTGCAGAGAAAAATGTTTTCTAGGCTGTCTGACATGTCACTGGTAGTGACTGGAGTAAAATGTCAATGCATTAGACTCTGATGGGATTCCAAATATTGATCTCCAAAAATAGAGCCTCCTAATTTTCTTTGATTTTGTATATATATGTATATATTACTAAAAATAAATATGAAGGAATAGATAAAGGAAAAGGAATTGTCAGCTTAAAGCAAATGATATTATCTTCTCACTTAATATTGTTTGTAAAGATCTTGTGGAACAGATCTCATTCTCTTGTGGCTTTTCCAGAAATTTGGTGTCTGTCTTTCAGCAAAATTTCTCCTTTCCAAGCACTTAGTGTTTCTGAATGGTTTTGAACTTCCATTAAGAAGTGATATTTCAAAGGCAGTCTATGTGCACTGTAGTGAGGGTTTTTTTACACTAATGAAAACAAGATTCAAGAAATCTATATTTATTTTCATCACCTTCTCTGAACTGCTGCATTTGTCTAGGGTACATTAGAGATGAAGAGATCTAGAACATGAATAGATTATACTTGCCACAAGTGCACTTTCTGAGAAGCTGGAATAAGAGTTAACCGGGAATGGAGAAATCTGGAATACAGAAACTGGGTGCTGTGAAGGAGTATTTTTTGTGAGAAATCCTAACACTATGATAGTGTTTGTGTGCTTCTCAACTGTGATCCACAGATGCAGGGGGTTATTCCCCCATCTTCTAACAGGACAAAATTTACTGCTCAAATTAATGTTCATATCTCCTGAGAAGCCTCTACTGAAAAAAGTTATCAAAGTCCTTTCTTTATTCCTAGAATACACTTCCCCCCCCCCGCCCCTTAAAATAAATAAACAAGCAAATAAGCAAGAAGAGCAAGAAAACCAACTTCCTGTTTCCACAATTCATGCTTGGATATAAAAGCAGAATTATACCCTCTGGCACCAGAAAATGTTTTCAAATCTGAGAAGATTAAATACTACTCCAGTAGAATGCAGTAGTGGTTGATAGCAAGTGCCTTGCACTGCACAAGCTTGCTGGGGTGATATCTTCCAGTTTCGCTGCTGTTTTTTCACTGATGAAGCTCATGGCACCACTTTCTTGGCAGCATTAGTAGAGGCAACTTGTACTGTGCTCAAGAGTCCACGTTATTGCATTACTAGAAAACTTACAAATCTTTTCTTTTACTCTTTTGCTACTCATGTAGCTACTCACAGATGCCCAGAAAATCCAGTCCATTGAGAAAGCTGATTGCTACAGGAAGTGGTTTTGCTGTCTGTATCACTGAATTGCCCAGCGATTTACCCATGAGCTTAAACACACTTTTCTGGTCACATATCTCCAGTGTTGACCTGCTTGGTATGCTTGATAAGTTAAAATTTTGGATAAATTCTATCAGCTGAAATTTAGCTCAAAACTCTACTTTGTTTCCTATATTCCAAACCTTCAGGAGTTCTACATTTTCATCTAGTGACATGCAATATCTGAAACAAGTGGAAATAGATTGCAAAATAATTTCCAAAGCCAATTGTTTTTCACATTACAAAGTGTAAGAAAAATACAGATCCAAGCAAAACCAGAAAATATCAAATGATTCCCTAGTACAATTTTCTGACCATTATAGAGTGTTTTTTAAGATTTAGTCAAAATGTGTTATGAAGTCCAACATACCACAGCACACAGGGCTAGGACTGGAGCAGCTTTGTTAGTCATTGAATCCAGTTTTCTGCTCATGA
The DNA here is from genome assembly GCA_013399695.1 of Formicarius rufipectus. Taxonomy (NCBI): domain Eukaryota; kingdom Metazoa; phylum Chordata; class Aves; order Passeriformes; family Formicariidae; genus Formicarius; species Formicarius rufipectus. The sequence continues at coordinate 27,049 of VXAU01003009.1, read as the reverse complement.
AGAAAAATGACATCCAAGTTTAAAATCATTCAAATACCATCTTGAAATCTACTAAGAGGCTGTTCTGGAACATGGTTCTTCTCATAAGTTATCTAAATTGAGGTACACTTTACATATTTATCTTCTAATCCAATGTTCTCATTAAGTTTAGTAGTTCTTATCCTCACCTAGTATATATATTCACCCTAGTAAAGAAATAAATTAATATGCCTCCATTCAAGCTGTATTATGCTTTAGAGTCTTCTGTAAAGGATTTTAATGACACACCAGATACCTTTATTATCCTTCTGAACATTTTCTTTTTTCATCTCCAAAGAATTGTAAAAAACTATTTTCTTGCAAATTTCAGCCATTCTGTAATTTCAATCAGGTATAGTCTGCTATCTTGCTGGTAGCATTTAGCCTTCCTGGCCCTAAACACAAGAGGTGGGTAAAAATGCATCAAAAAAATCACAGAATGCAAATATGCAAAAGGTTCCAGATACAAAATACACCACCTTCTGAATTTTATTAACAGCTCATCAGAATTTTGCCATGGAAAATGAACTTTGTTTCCTTCCCTGTTCAAATGGGTTTTCCTATATGTGTTTGTGGTGGTTTTCCAGAAAATCAATGCAACATGGAAATTGCCTGACAATGTTTCTTAAATTTTTAACCTAAACACAGGAAAAGAATATAGATATACACAAAGACAATATGATGTTGAGAATGTAATTTTCAAATGTAAGAAGACAATAAGTTGGTCTAGATTCTCACTATTAGAGAAAAACAGACACAGAAAAGTTATTCTGAGAAAATTTTTTCTCTGAAGTGACTAGATGCCACAACTAAAATAAAACATCTGTCATACTAGACACAAACACACATATATATATATATTTAATAAGAAGGCTGGTTTAATGAAAGAGTAGACCTAAATGGACAAAACCTAGGAAAAATGGAACCTGATTATTTCCTATTTTACAGTGGCTCTGTAGCTCAGTGAAATAGCAAGACAGATTTTCAAGCATTTACTAACTTAAAATGCAAATGGTGCCTTTGTATCTTAAAAAGCTCCTGTCTGTGTGTTAACGGGCTTTAAAAATTGGGGTTGGAATTGGTTGTCCAGCTTATAGAGGAAATCTGTAGTAAAATCAGGAATCAAGCTCTAAATCAGGTATTTTAGCAATCATCTTATCTTTTTTTTTTTTTTAATAATGTAATGCATTAAAGTGTATGAAAGAACTTTTCAACTGACACATAGTCTATGAATGAGAGTTTCTGCAATAAAGCTAATATTCAGGCAGGCTGGAGTGCTAGAACAATTTCTCAGATCTTTCCTCCTGCAATCCTGAACCGCTTTCTCAAAGTTCCCTGCAGGCTGCATGCTTTTCCCTGCCTTGACTAATCCTTTTGTCTTCCTTAAACATAGGAAATGGGAAGTGGAAGTACATTTGTATGAATTTTGGAGGGCTAGTTTTGTTGCAAGTAATTTTTAAGAGATCTAATTGTACTTTCTTACTAAAAGCACACTAGTATAATTCCGTGTGTACTTTTAAACATTAAACATGACACTTTGCTGGACAGTTTCAAAGGCAAGGGAATACTACCTTAGGAAAGGGCAGGCAGGGCTCTTTTTCACATTCATTTTGACTGTGGCTGATTCCCCTCTGAGTTTTAAATACAAACACTTTCACATAATCTCTTCTTTCCCACTTGTGCATAACTACAGGTAAGATAATTTTTTTTTTCTCATTTTCTCTTGTGGAAGAGATCAGGTAGGTGCTCTGAGGAGAAGACCAACATCTCAAGCGTTCAGTAACTGCATTGAAAATTGCAGATGGAATGGATACACCAAAGCTGAAAGCAGTGCAGTTACTATAAATGTATTATTGCAGGACAAATTTGTAGACAGGCAGTCTGAGGCATAGTATTATCTGTTAAAAGAACGAGGCATGCATAATTTTAAAGGCAGGAATAAAACATACATCTTCACTAATTTGTCTCAAATGCAGAGGAACAATTATAGAAGCAATCCCCTGGAGACCTCTCAACATTTGCTGTAGACCTTTCCCCTGAAGCACCAGACTGTGTCCAGATTCCACATTCAGCTGTGTCAGCAGGTCATGTTTAAAATCCACTTAAAAGTGAACTTGGGATCTAGGTGTGTTTTCCTCTTAATTAACCTGCATAATCTGTTTTTGTACATAATTCATCCCTTCATTTGCATTTTAATTAGAGAGAATGCAAAATGTCAAGTTTAATTGGCTCAGGAAGACTTGGTACAACAAAGCACTGGACTAAATGTGGCTGTGAGAAGTGCACTGAACAGCTGGCTTGCAATTCAGATTAGGACTTCAGTACATGTAATGGGTTTCCTTCACCTAGTTTTCTGTGACTAAATGTATCAACACTAATTTCCCAAGAAGTAAAACTGGAGGACTTGTGGACTCCCTATTCCTGTTTTGAAGGACACATAGCCTGTCCTCTCTTACATGTATTTCCTCTTGCGTGCTGTCCAGATGCAGTCCTCTTACTCTGATGAGCAGAAATCTGGGTCTCCTCTAAGTTTCTGAATCTTCCCTTTCTCAGTGAGTTCTCACCAGTAATATTACAACAGCTGTAGAAGGAGAGATTTAAAAACAAAACAAAAACTAAAAACCACAAACAAACAAAAAACCACAAAACAAAACAAACACCTACCACTTACCAGTAGGCTGAGAGAAAATGTTCTGGAGTCCTCCCAGTGGTTCTGAGCTACATTGCCCCATTCCAGTTTGTCACATTTCATTCTTAAGAAAGCACATGGCCAGAGTAAGACATCTTACCCCTGCTCTTCACCTGATATATCAGCAAGAAGGGTCACAGGTGCCCCTCATTGGGGCACAGTAGTCAGCAGTGTGCAGAGATGGAGTGCTGCTGTGAGCTGCAAGGAAGCAACCAGGCTCTCAGTGCTCTGTGTTTTTTTGTCTGGCACGCATCTAGAGGTCACCAAGCTGCATGTGGATTCCACCTTGTGACACACATTCTATTGTGCCAGCCTGCAGAGAAGAGTTTAATTCCAAATACGTCCTGTTGCCATTTCCTAAGGAAGTTAAAAATTTTAGTTTATATAAATAGGTGACATAATCTGGTTTTCTGTGAATTTTTATTTTTTTCTTCTCAGTTCACTCTCCTGTCTTTACATTTCTTTGTTCCCCATCACAGTTTTTTAAAAGTAGATATTATCTGACAGAATTGTTTATAGGTTTGAGGGTATTGCTGATTTTCCTTTCCAGGTGTGGCAAGGATATGGGGTTCAGTAGGAAGGTGTGAAGTCTTTCAAAGTAGGAACAGAAAGTATGTTATAGATTTGTTTCTGCAAACAATTTTTTTTTCTCAGATGACTGGAATGAAGCATTCTGTGCATAGGTGGAAAAATGAGTAACACTCAGAGACAGACCTTCTGTAGTTAAAAAACTTCACTTAAGATTTCTCAGACTGAAAACCCAGCATGGTGCTCTTACAGTTTTGTTTTACACTGTGTTTTTTTTCTTTAATGTATATCATTATGTGATGGTGGGAAGTTAGAAATAAAACTAGGACACCCACATTATTTATAAAAAATTAATATTCTGCCTCATTAAGTATATAGAATATTTCATATTTGTTTTTATATACTTGTTTTCTTTGTAGTTGTTGTTTTAGATTATAGGACATATTTACCTCATTTACCTTTTATCTTTGTTTCTAGAATCCCTTTCCCAATGTGAATAAAAAGGGTTGAAAATGAGTCTGCTTATTACTCATTCATGCCTAATACATTCTTATCAAATTCATGTAATGCAGCCAGTATTTTTTGACACTTTTTTGATGTCTTTCATGTTAATATATTAGACTTGAATCCAAGTTCAATAAGTAAAAGGTTTCATTAACAAATATCAGATCTAAGAACAGAATTTCAAGGTAGATTTTCAAGTAACTTGGTGACAGATACAAGTGTGAAAGGAGTTAATTCAGGGTTGAGCAACATCATAGAAGTCTACATTGGCTGAAAAAAATTGCTTTAAAGATTTAAATAACTTGTACTACCATAGGTAAGTATGTCTGACATAGGATTCGTCAGAGGTGAGGTGGTACCTGTGTGACTGCTAACAGCTAACACATGCAGATAAGAAACTACTGAGATTTAACATGCAAATATGTTAACTAAACTTCTTTTTTAATAAATAATCCAAACCACAAACTTTAAGGCTACGGAGGATCATAGGGAAGAAATGTCATTTGTAGAAATCATTAAAGAAGTGGATTTATTGTGCTAGTTTTCACAGGGCTCTAGAAGGTTGGAGGATGTCTGCAATTGCTGATTTACCAAAATCCATTAGGATGGAACAAAACAAAATGCACAAAACCAAACCAGGGTGTCAACAAGAAGAAAGTCCTCTCTGTGAAATGTAAAAGACAGCTCCTGAAGCTGCCAGGCATACATCCTTTGAGGAATACCCAAGAATATTTTATGCATAATACAACTTACTTGCACTTGTCTATGGTTTTGCTTACTTAGCACTCATTCAAAAAAAAAAAAAAAAAAAAAAAGGCAAAAAACTGCAGTGGGTAAATACAAGAGCCACTATCATTCTGCCAGCAAAAGCTGCTGTCCAGAGACCAGACTAGACACTTTGGCTCTGTGTTGAGTGACAGATACAGCTCTTGTTATCAGAAGCTGGCACTGCCATTAAACAGATTGGAATAAATCTGCTATTATGTTTTTAATATTATAATGGAGGTTGCTTAAATAGACAACAGTCAATTTTCATAAATTCATGCTTTATTTGAATAAAAATAAATATTCTCTTTTTGGCTGCCCTTAACGTTTTGTGGCTGTAGGCATTGGCAGGAGCTGAAAAGTCAGGATATACCAAAGTGCATACATTAAGAAAGGCTCTTTTAAAGAAATCAAATGTAGACTCCTATGTTAGAGGAATTTAGTGGAAACCTTCTTGCTGTTACAAAGCTCCATAAGTCAGTAGGCTGGCAAAATCTAGACATGTGGTTGATCTCGAATATAATAATTATTTCAACATCAGACAGGACAACTAATATTATTTGAACATGATTTAATTTAAGCTATGCTCTTTCAGTTCCTGTAGTTGGAGGATGCCAACTGAGGACTGGTAGACAGTTCTGCGCTGTGCTGAGAAAGTACTAAGCCCTCCTGGTCACAATCCCGTTTTGCTAATCCATGCCAACAGATCTGAAATATATTCTATGTAACCTAGGCCCTTTGTCCTTTCACTATCACAGATACTATTATTCAATAAGAAATGATTAGTTATTGAGACAGACTCTGATCTTTATTATGTGAACCTAAACATAGAATTATTATTTATTATTACTGTTATTAATAGTAGTAGTATTGTTATTTTTATCATTATTAGTAATAATATTGATCTAGTTATTACAGGAAAAGGTAATACGATAAATAGCTTTAGTACATGGAGGAAATGACAATACAATTTAAACTGGTGTACTTGTGCTTCTGATTATCTGCCCCTTTTTCAGCTCTAAGATTTGCATTTCTGTACTAGAAATGAGCTGTTTATAGCCCTGGGGCTTTCACTGTCATCTTCTATCTTTTGTCTTATCATCTCATGATATATATACTTATACTCTTCTACACTGGAGATTGTGTTCCCACTTTCAAAGGTCTCTGCTATCACACCAGGCCCCAGCACCAAGCCTATATCCCCTCATAACTAAGACAGGGACACAAATATTTTGTTAAGTTGTGGATAACTTGTTGTTACTATATTCTATAGAGAAAATGTATACTCTACACAGATAAGCATAAGTAAATCAAATCAGGCACAACCACCTGGTCATTAGGGAAAAAAACCCTGTTTTTACAGACACACAAGTTGAAAGAAAATTCCATATCAGCTAGTACAAGATTAGGCCAGGCAATCCTGATAGCCCTCAATCCTGAGACAGCGTAAAGCTAGTACAAAGGCAGTGCCCTCTTCTGAGACTTAGAAATACTTCATGGACTGGGCTACAAGCTTACAAGCTCAAGGGAATGTGCAGCAGTTCTGCAGCTTTAATAAATCCAAGAAGATTAGCTAAAGTTGACTATTTTCTATTTTTTTCCTGATTAGAGACTACCTAAAAATAATATTACTCTTTTCAACCTCTTTTGTACAAACTGTGTGTCACAGTCTATGTGCTATACAATTTCATATATGTGTGCAATTCAGAGTAGATATAAAGCTATATTTTCCCCTAACACATTACTGAAATTAATGCAATAGACTTGTTCCATAATACCAAGGGCAGTTTAAAGGTGTGGAAAGCTTGATATTAAAATTTCTTAGAGTTGTCTTCCCTAGAAGACCCCCCTTAAAACCCATGTGGTAACTAACTTTTTTTTTTTTTTTTTTTTTAAGTCTACTATAAAAATATATTTCTATTATTATACAGTTTTCAGCTGCCAGAGCACATATCAAGTATCTTGATTTTAGCTACTGTATTGACATCTGCTTTGCAGTGGTATTAGCATAATAAAGCTCAGTGCAAGATCTTATGGATTGGAAAGATGCATTCATTTTCAAGGTTTCAAAGGAAGTCAATTTTATATTTTCATGCTCTCTTTCTCACATGCTAGCAAGAAGCAGCCTGTGTGTGCATACAGGGTCTGACCAAGGTCATTTGCGTATGATACAGAAGACAACAGGCACCAGCTGTCAAGTCCTCTGCATCTCTGAGGGTTCTTTCTACTTGTGACAACAGTTTTTCGACAGACCTTTCATCTTCTGCAGGACCCAGCAGCTGTTTAGGGATAGATCTTCTCTTCAGATCTAACTTATTTCAGCCACCACAAATCATGAGGCACATCACTGTCCACTGTCTGTTTTTCCTGTTGTGGCATAAGTGTAAAACACACATTTCCTCCCTGTTGTCTTGGCAGGCAAATGGGAAGGAGTGGTGTATGTGGTGGACTGCAGCCTTGCTGCCACAGGACCAGGGCGCCAGCATCTCTGTTGTTTAGTTGTCTGCTTTTCAGACTGTAGGCTTTTTGTTTTGACAACAAAAACATGTTTGTCAGGTTTGATGATGAAAACAGTGTCCTGGGAACACTGTCCTTTTTTATCTGGCCATTCTTTTAAATTGTTCAGCTTTCCATCCCATACACACACACATTTCCATTCAGACTTCCTTCATGCCAGTTTAATATTTCTAATGAATCTCTTCCATGCAGGTGAAGCAAAATTCCACTGTTCCTAGGTAAATAATTTTTCCCCCCTAAAACCATATTAAATTTATGAAATCAGTTACAACTCTTTTTATTGATGGGTGGCAGCTTCTCAAAAGTCACCACAGGTAAAATAAAACCTAAAGATAACATAGAGACAAAGGAAATGCATGCTACAGTCAGCACAAGCAAGTCACAGATAATTGAATATCATCATAAATTAATGTCCTACAAAAACGTAACCTTGCCTACGGGAAAACAGCTAATCCAAATACTGTATGATGTCTGTCCAGTAGCATTCCTATTGTTGCTTACTTCTTCTTTTTTTAGTGATCACATCCATTTGCTGGATCTTGACTGAAATTAGATTGTGAAAGGTCTCAGGGCAAGGACATGTCATTCTCTACATTTGAGCAATGTCTGACACAGTGTCACCTCAGTTTTGACAGGTTTCTCAGGAATTGCTGTAATAGGAATAATAACAAATAACATCAATAATAACATTTGACCTAATAGGATTACAACATATATGGTCTAATACATATATATCCCTTAATACATATTTGTTGTTTTAATCCCTTGAATTTTGGTTAACATGGGTTTCTTTACCTTTAAAAAGCTTAAAACTCTAAACATTTTTGACAACAATAGTGAATATTTTTCATAATATTGTTAGATTCTCTATTTTACTCAATATGCTATTTCCATAATTAAAGATTCTGCAAGGTCAGTGTATAGAGGGCTACACTGATTTTCTGTAGTTACTTGCTCTCCCTATTGATTGTTGAGGCCAGGGGATTTATGGTAAACTTGTTTTCTCTTGCTAAGCAAGAGAACTTCTCTCTGATAATCTTCTGTTCAATTTTTCACTGTTTGGTACATTCCTATGTATGAGACAGTTCAGATTCCCAGCTGGGGAAACACACTTTTCAAGTTTATTCATGTTAGATACTCTTGTGTGACTCTCATGCAATGGGATTTAAACGTAACTGAGCCCAAAACCTTTTAAGTGAGAACAGTGTTATAGTTCAGACTATATGAAGACACAGTTTAGAGGCTATTTCACTGAGAAAACAGCTTGAAAGATTTAATGAAAACCTAAAGAAAGAAATTAAACCACTTCCAGCCTATTGAGAATAAATTACAATTATTGAATGTTTTCATACATCTAATATTGCTTTAGGTTTTTACAGATATGTAATCAGCAAATACAGGAATGGCTTCATATGGACTCTTTGCTCACCTTTCTTTCACTTTAGGAAATGTTAAATATGTATTACTGTAATCATACAATTGACTTTCATAGAACCTTCAAACTTTTTATCTGTTTCTAAAGGATTTTTCTCTTAATCCTCTAGGTCCCTAGATTGCTGTTCAGTTGAAAGGTTTTTTTATTCTGTATTAATTAAACTCAGTAGGATGGAAGAGAGACACTTCTGCTGAGCAAAAATGATCTGAGACTGCTGTGTTCTTGTAAAACACTGTAGATCCTGAGATAGTTTAAATTATTTGAACTTGTCGTGAGGCAAAGGAGGGTGACTATCATCAAAGTACAGGAGGTGGCAGCAAAACAAATAATGAAATTAGTAAAGTTTTTTGAAACACCTAGTTGCTGTAGACTAGTGCAACAAATGTTCAGCAAATAGTAATTTTAAAGAAAACATAAGAACAGAAGTGCTGAAATCCCTTCAAAGTGTTCTCTGCTGCTCAGCTGGCACACAACAGCTGGAAAATATTCTGAGCAAAACACCTCCCAAAGTCCTGCCAGCTTTAACCTGCTAGCTGTTTTCTTACTCTGAATTGACTTTACCATTTACAGATATGAATGTACTACTCAAAGAAATACAAATGTTCTCCCAATGTTTGCTGCCTCTATCCCCCTTACTATTATATCTTGAAATCAGTTAATCTAGAAATGTCCCATGTGTCTTGATCTGCCCAGTACATTTTGCTGTCTCGATGTGACAGTTCTGCACATTTTGGGGCCATTCACTGGTACATTTTTGTAAGAGAATTGTTTTTTTTTCAAATTCAGTAAGTATTAAATTAGAATTTAATTAATCCACAATTTTCCTGATCTAGTGAAAATGGGATCATTGGTATCCTTGTCATGTAAATAGGTATGGGATAAGCATTGCAGAAAAACTTCAAATAATTTATATTGTTATCTGAAGTGGCCCAGATATTATGGTAATATCTGAAATATACTCTTAAGTCTGATACCTTTGGTCTTCTGGGTTTGAAACAGTCCTAAAATTCTCTAGGATACAGTTCTTATGCTAGTCTAATCTGTTATTAGGATCAGCTCTAAACATGATAACACAAGCCCCAAACTCACTTAAAACTTCTATGGGGACTTAATCTATTTTAAGAAGACTATTAAATAAGTGGGATATTCAAACACTGTACTGTTAAAACATGTGCATACTGTGTGCTGGCTCTGAATTAACCTTTGACCATTTTGTGGAAGTAAAAGTTTGCTTTTCTGCACACTCCTCAAATATTCCTCAGTCCTTTACATCTAATCCTGCAAAAACTGGAAAATATGCTTGGGTAGAGCCCTTAGCCTGAAAGTTCTTTTCACGTTCATTGACTTCTGTTTTAGAATTTTGTAACAAATAGGATTTCTTCAATTCCTCTGAACAATGGATTATGTTACAAGTTTTCCAAGGTATATTTTCCTTATGTTAAATTTATCTATTTCCTCCATTTTTTTTCTATAGCAAATACAGTTATCTTATGAACCCATAGAAAAGAAACTGCAGAGTTTTTTCTTAGAGAAATTCCTTATAGTGTGTGCTGAGACTGTGAGTTCAACTGCACTAGGAAACACTATGCTGCAGCAGCTCTTTTTTGTTGTTTTTTTTTTTTTTTTCTTGTTCTGGTTCTTGCTTTAAGAGGTATTTTTCTTTCTCCTTTGTTTTTGAACAATGCATTTCACCACCAGTGTTGACAAGCAAATATTCAGCAACCCCACAGGAAGGATAAAGAGGGAAAAAAAGCACTAAATAGCTACCTTCCTGCTGCCGTCAGTTATGAGTTATCGATTTCCAAGAAAATAATTAAATGATGACAGAAATATGTGCAAACAGAAAAAGAGCTGCTCCCCCTTTCCTTACCCACAAAATATATTCCATAGCATTTCTTCAGCACACAATCTCAGCCCTTATTTCCAGAAAGAAAATCACATGTTTCTCCAAAGAAAATCAAGGTTTTAGTATAGCACAGTCAAATTAAAATGTCTGGACAATTACACTTTTTAACAATAAAGCATGAAGCATTTAATAGACAGACTTCTTTGTACTCAATACCCTGGGGCACTCTGATCCTCTGTTGAAGTCCCTGGTCTCATCTGCTGTAATTGTATGTGTCACAGCCTTCTTTTAGCTTATTATGTATATTACTTGGGTTGCTACAAGGAATTTGTGCCATAGAAGTTGAGACTAAATCTCCTTCCCCAGTTTTATGTTTTAGTCCATGACAGTGCTGCCAGAGCAATAGAAAGCTGAAGAGGCAACTGGACTTCTTTTCTTGACAGTGTATCTGGACATATGCAGATATGCCTGTAAAATTAAGGCTCTATGTTAGGTAAGATTTTAATTTTATTATATAGAAATTCCAGTCTTCCCTGTGCCCAGAAGAATCTTCAGTCATGGACTAAATATTAAAATGCTGAAAGTGACTAGGATTCAGCAACTGCAAATGCCTTTTCAGCTTAAGTAACCATCTTCATTTATATTTATTTCATGTCCCTCAAAAGTCATATCATGCCAGAATCCTGTATATTCATAAAGAATACAATAAAAACATATTTCTCCCATGTCTGAGTGCATTCATTCATGCTGACAGAAAGAATTTACTGATAAAGGAAAGAGAAGTGGAATGATTACTTTGAACAGAAGAAGAGGAACCCTGATTCAGTTTCTTTGTGAGACTATGCTGTCTTATGTTACATTTCAAACATCTTGAGGGAGAGAACTCCTGGTAGCTGAAAGGGGCTGTTGATGTCTATACAGTCAAAGCTTCAATCATAGAGAGTTCAGGTACTTTCAAACTGTTTGTTACCCAAATGTGCAAGTGAGCGATGTTTAAAAATCATAGAAATGGATTGTCCATCCTGTAGACTTCATAGATAACACTTGAAGTGGGTAAAAAACTCCAAAAACATGCTCTGTTCTCAAAAATTAACTTTTTTCTTAACAATTCAATCCAGTAATATCTCTTATATACATTCAAAATGAGGTAGATTTTTAAAGCTCAAGAGAAAAACTTGACATCATTGCCTAACTTGTTTGGTGACTAAGCTCTTACTAAAAATTGCCTCTAACTGCATAAAACTATGCTTTTGTATAAGCCCATCTGCTGGTTTTGACAGGCTGAGCATGTGAGTTCCCATCTTTTGCTACTTGCCGCCCCCAAGCTAGATGCTTCACCATTTAGGTCTCCTGAGAAAGGCCCAATCTGGTACGTTTCCTTACACATGCCTAACACATACAGATAGCTACAAACTTTACAAAAGCCACATCAATCCTGGTCATATTTAATTAGAAATTAGGCCAGCAGGACAGAAGAAAGAAGTGCTGTTGTTCCTTGTCTATTTTAATTGGATTTTAATTAGGCCAATTACTGAACTTCAAAAGAGCCAAATTGCTGGAGCAACTAATAATAATAATATCTTTATTATTATTATTAGTGCTGCATTTGCTTATTTTTCTGTAGTTATAATTTTTGTTCTCTATTGGTAATATTGACCTGTTGATGTAAGTCTGTTTTTCAGTTTATATGCATTTCAGTCTCCCTTTTCTTAAACTTGATTAGTTTTGTTTACATGGAACTTGTAAGTGACAAATCCATAATAAAATTCTTCCAAGTCCATCCTTCACCAGCTTGTTTTCCAAAATTTTTGAGGATACCCACGAGCAGGTCATACTAGTCTAGATGCAGGCAGCAACAGAAAATTTGGAAACGCATTTTCTTTCAACCACAATATGCTACCAAATGGGCCTAGCCTGACACACAGATTACTTACCCTGTGGCAGGATGGTACTGGTAGCACTGCCACAAGATGTTGTCCAAAGCCTCAGGGCATACTACCTTCTTGGATTACAGATTAGTTAAAATGGTGATATTTATCATTACTTCTGCCAAAACTATGCAACTATTCAGAAAGAAGAGTTCAAAATTAATTCTGCCACTGTTCGGGTGACACATGACTCTAAACTGGCTATGAGGGATTTTCCTTGGGAGAAGGAGTCTTAATCTTGATTCAAGACAAAATATTTTATCACTGATTGAGACAATTGGACATCCTACTGCGACCCTTTCTTCTGATTCCTGGCAAAATGGTTAGCATCACTAACTCCATTTTATTAAGGCAAATGTCCTCTCTGACCATGAGTCATTTCCCCTCCTCATCAGGCCCTGAAGATCCTGCACACCATGCAGCTTTCTTCTTTCTCTCCCTGTCAACTCAATGTTCCTGGACACCAGGCTGATTTTTTCCCCTCCTTCCTGGTCTTGAAGATCCCTGGCACCCAGCCAACCAGCAGGTGGTGGTGGCTGTGTCAAAGAACAGGAAAGTGCAACAGTGCCTACAACAATATCTATAAAATGTAGTAGTTATAAATCCTAAGTGATGCCTGGGCCAGAACTGCTGCTGGATGGCAAACTCCATGCTTGTCTCTTAGCCAGGGACACCTCGCTGTCTTCTGCTGCCTCCAAGGACTGAACGAGTAACTTGTACTCTTTCACATGTTTTCAAGTCCTAATTATAATTGTTATAATGATAATGGCAAGAAAGGTATTAAGAATTGATCTCATCTGCAGAGGGTCCAGGTGATTAAGAACCACCAACTAAGCTGTGCTATAAATTCTGTGCTATGTTATACCTAAAATGGTGTTGATTCCACTTATAAAAATCATGTGCAGCTTTGATTGTTTAAAAAAAAAAAAAAAAAAAAAGCCTTTTCTTTCCTGCTGCCTTCTGAAAAGATTCCAGAATCTGTCTCCCTATTGCTATTTTTGTGACAAAAGACTTTTCTGAATTGTATAATTCTTGAGTTCCATGTCAATCACCTCTTGTATTTCAGTTCTAAACATAAATGTTAATGAGCTAATTGCACTGTTCAAAAGACCTTCTATTGAAAATAAGGGTTCACTGGTAGGTGTGCTACCTTCTGTGCATTATAAATAGACTTCAGAGTTAATCTATACAACTCTAGTTGCTGTTTGGAGATATAGATCTACCTGTTGACTAATACATGTTTACTTTTACCGCAAGTATGTATTGTCAGTTAAAACATTAAGACATTAGCACTTTAAACATTCTTTGCATAAATCAATTGCTGAACTTTTCCACTATACTGTCATTTTAGATGACAAAAAAATCTTATAACATTTGTGAAATTTGGGGTGAACTTTATTGCTGTATTTATTTTATTTCACGTTTGGATAGACTTCCTTATGTTAATCTAGTAGTTTGTGTCAAGGTGAGACAAGCTGATTGTGCCAAACATCCAGTATGCAGGTGTAACTTTCCTAGTAAAAGTGAAGCAAATGCCTGCACAAGTGCTTCTTGCAGATGCAGTTATTTTTTGTCACAAATACCAGGTTTTCTTATCATCTGTCTTATACAAACATTATACAGATCTAGTTTCGAGCATTTCACTGAGCCTGCTCTTGAAGGCAAGCAAAAAATCAATACACTTTTCTTCAATAAGTCAAAGTAACTGCCCCAAGAAGAGTAATACTCATCACAAAACTGCTTTACTGCATTACACAAGTCAGCTCTTTGTTTCGGTGAGACTATGCAGAAACCGAGGTTTGTTTTAAGGAAATGAATTCAGGTATCAGTTCTCTCCAGGATATATGAAAATAGGCATTTCAAGTGAGCACACCTCTCTTCAAAAGCTCTTATGAAATGCCATACACTTTTTGAAAGCTAGCATCTCTTGGTTAGCAATCATCACACAGTGGATGTGGGGGACAGTGGAAGCAGAGAGGGGGGATGAATACCTTTGATTTTTCACCACTGAAGAAAAGGAGCAGTGTCTGTCTCAATTCTCTTTCTTTAAGGTTACTCTATGACAAGGTCTCTGAGTTACCAGGAGATTTTCCTAAACTCTTTGTTGTTCTGAAACATTGCCATCCACATTGCTTTGATACTATTGCAGCCATTCTGCTGCTCACCAGTGCTGTTCAGCATTGCTGGAAAATGTTCTGAAATGTGAAACACTGACCCACAGTTAATAACTTCAGCCTGCTGAATGGGAATACAAAGTGTTCTTTCCAGTTCAGCCATTAATCACAACTCTTCCAAATCAAGCACTGATGTACTTGCTAGTTGCATAAACAGAATACCTTTTTTTTTTTCTTTTCTCCCTCCAAATCTTTGTTCTAGTCTTTGCTGTTCTGTGATGGAACTTAGTAATGCAGCAGTGATAAAGTATATCTGCAAGATGATCATGAATATGATCAATCAGACTCAGCATGCTTAAATCATACTGTAGACATGGCTCATTAGCATGCTACTCTCAATGCCTAGTGAAGGAGTTACCAAATCCTCTACTGCTATGTATCATTATTATTCTTTTTTAATTTACTAGTAATGCCTAATTACTCTTGCATAGAAGAAATATTTCTAAATGACACTATTCTAGACTTGGCAATATTTTATCTTTACTAGTATTTCATTTAAGTCCCCTCTTATTCCCCCCTTATGCCTCTTCTTCCCTACAGCCCACTTCCCGAAAACCACCAAACAAACAAAAAAAACCCAACAAAAAAAACCCCAAAATCCAAAATGAACAAAGAAAAAAACCAAAACAAACAAAGAAACAAAAAACCAAAACAAACAAACAAACAAAACCACAAACCAAACCAAAAAAAAAAAAAAGAAAAAAGCGTGAACTGTGTGGCTGAAGCACAGTAGTGACAGAAACCTTGAGAGATGGATATGTCTGCAGAGTGTGGATAACCCGCTCTGTACATAACTGATGGATGTACCTTGGTACACAGTAGGCAATGAATTGAATTGTCATTCTGGCTGTACAACCCACAGCCTTGGAGGGGCTCTGAAGATGTTAATAGTACACTAGGGTTTAGTGTTGGACAGGAGCAGACTTGTCTCTTTTTTATCCCCGTTTTTGTTTCTTCTAGTCTGTTTCTGCTAGAATATGCAAAACTACTTTCAAAATGTTACTGGTGTGGTTGTACCAAATTGGTTATACATTATTGGTGCTATAGTGCCCTTTCTCCCCCAGAACCTCCTTCCACAGGCTTCATGCAAACAAGAGTCAGAGTGTCTGTTCTCTTGTTCAGTTGGTACAGATCTGCACCACTCCATCAAAGTGCAAAAATTTTCTAATTTGTCGTTTCCCACTAAGCATTATCTTCAAACATAAAACTAGCTATGAAAAAAAA
>VXAU01003009.1:0-11408 GCA_013399695.1 Formicarius rufipectus | reverse complement strand
AAAAAAAAAAAAAAAGAGACCATATCTATCTCTGTGAACTCAGGAAGGAATCACCACACTTCTGAGACGTAGTTGTGATTAAATCACCGTCACATTTCCACACTTGGGCCTTTTTTCCAACATGGTATTTGAAGTATTTTGCCTTGTAGCCAACAATCATAGACCTCAAATAAGGACTACCTATTTCACATATTTTTTTAATTTTTCTTGGCCTTTCTTATGTGGCCAAGATTATACAACACATTACTAGTTACACTAATTCATTGGTCTAAAAGCAGACTAGGAGAAATCTTGTAATTGAAGAAGGTTTTCCTGCTATTTGGCATCAATATAGTTGTTATGCTACTTGGATCCCATGATACTGATATCAGTTTAGTTATACATTGAAATATTGCTATACTTAATGATTTTATTCTTATAAATATTTGGCATATTTTCATATATATGAAACAGAAGTAATTGAATTATACCTAGCAGAAGCAAAACCATTGTACAGAACATAAAAACAAAGTCATTGTAAAACTGTGTCACTTATATTCATCTGACATTCTTGGTACATTTTTGTTTATTATTGGTCTATTATTATTATTATTATTATTATTATTTATTATTATTATTGTTATACTTTATTATTCCTATTACTTGTAGTATAAATACTGTTACTGCTGACATGGATACTGATCCTTTTGTTTTTTCATCCTTGCTTAAGTTTAGTGAGTTCCATCCTAGGAAGTTTGATTGCAATTGTTTTTCCAAAGGATCTGGTATACACTTTTTTCTGATCTAAGTGTAATATTTTGTTTATTTCCATCTCTGTTAAAGTGACATGAATTCATCAGCTGTTACTGTTTATCTGTCACATCAAAGACCAATAAGTTGAAGTTGGCAACTACTGTTATATTCTACAGGCATCTATTCTCTAAGAGTTCTTTTGCATGTTTTCTTCATTCCTTTTGTCAACACAAAGGCTTCATCTTATGGTTGGACAAAATTTTTAAGTCAGTCAGTTCATAAAATGTCTATGCTTTGCAGCATACAGATGTTTTCACTTGACATTCATGCCACCCTGAATCTTCAGTGCTCTCTGTTGGTGTTGTGGCAGACACGGCAGAAGTTGAACAAGAGCTGTGAAAGGCAGTCGTTGAACCATGGTGGATTTACTAGCAGAAGTCAGACTTTGTCTTTGATGGAAATAAAAGTGCTGAACTATGAGTGGCAATACTGAGCTGCACAAACAAATTTGCTTTTAAGGTTTTGACAGAGTAGTAACTTGTATAGGATTATGTTGTTATATAGAAAATTACTGCACAAGATTAGACAAAGATCATCTATGAACATCTAGGCAACTAAGTAGCCAGGGCAGAAAATGAAAAAATAAAATGTAAGCACTATCACCTATGTGTCTTAAATACTCTGATGGGATGCTTTTCAATTCTTGACCATTGATAATTTATCCAAGCTCAAACATAATGTGGTAAGGAAAGGACTTAAATCACTGTACTGAAGTTCTGTACCTATAAATATTTAAACAGAGTCCTTTATTATGGAGTAAGATGTTGATTGTGAAAGTAAAACTGATTCCTCCATACTCATAGAATAATAATTTGAAGTATTTGTTTGTGAGGAGATGAAGGCACTTGAATGTGCTTTGACCTCTTTCTAGAAGAGCTTCAAGAATGGATTTGTACAAATATGTAGACATCTCCCTGTGGTCTCCTCATTAGTTTTATCCAGTCTTTACACAAGTGCTGTAACTACCTGTATGGATTAAAGGACAATTCTCAAGCTGATTACAAATAAGACGAAGCTAAGAACAGGAAAAGGCTTCAGTAAAATTGAAGGAATGTAAGGTATATTTTCGTGTTTTGAAGGAAAAGAGAAACCAAGATGTGTTTTCATGTTATTTCACATCATTTTATAACTGTAGGGAACTTAAGTAAATACTCACTCTAATACATTAATAATGAAATTTTCCTGCATAAAGGTTATCAGTCCTGATGTTTATCTTCTTCAATAGTCAATTACCATGGCCAAGGACAAGTATTATCGTAGCCTTTTCAAGCCTGCAAATGTATTAAAAGCATGTTTTTAATGCTTATAGGTTAATTTTCTATCTGTCTTTGACTTCAAGCAATTCTCTTTGCTGACAGTGTAACGTTAAGATCATAGGTAGGTAGAAAAGCAAAAACCTGATTTAAGCTCATGAGATTTTGGTGAAAGAGAGAAACTTTATCTTCTGTGCAGTATAGAGTATTAAAGAATTATCAAGCAAAGTGAAATTGAAACTATTGTGAAAATATCTTTTTCTCTAGCCTGTATAAGTGCCTTTTTGTACTTGAAGACTGAAAATTATCTGAAGAATTGCTGACTGTTCTGGTAAATATATATGTCTTTTTCAAAACTCTGAATTACCATAAAATGTAGGTGATTCAACTTTGGATCAGAATACCACTGTAATTTAAATTATATGATTATAAAAGTTGAATGTATTTTTGCAAAATAAGACCAAATTCTTCCCACCATAAGAAGCACTTTTTCATTAGTAAAGTAGACATAGCTGATATAACTTCTGTTGTAAAGCATAAAAGTGAGCATTGTTTCATTTGTATTTCTAGTGTTTGGGAGAGCACTTAGCAAGCACCAGTAACAGGAACTCAAGATGGGAATCAAGAAAGCTCTGTCCCATAGCTAAAACTGCCTCCAGCTTGCTTGACAGCAGTGAACAAGTCAGGTTGTCCTTGAGTAGCCCATCTGCAAAGTGAAACTGTCAAAACAGTCACCTTAACAAATTCAGAAGTCAGTGAATGAGTAAAAACTATCTAATGCAGTGTAAATTCTGCTGGCTTTTGGTTATATCTTCCCATTAAACTAACTGCCATGACTACAGGAAGACTGTACCTGAATGTTTGTCTACTCTAAATCAAGAAAAGTATCATAATTTAGACAAATGGCACATTCTAGTGTGTTTATGAAATTCTTTTACAAGAACACCATTGGACTATGAAAAAGACAGAGATCTGAGTTTGGGATTTTTTTTTTTTTTTTTTTTTTTTAACATAGACTTGACAGAAGAAAGATATTTCTTCTCTATAAGAGTATCATGCTGAGATCTCTGAAAAGTATAGTAATGTAATTTCTAGGCTATGTTCTTCATCAGATTAATGACTAGAGTATGAAATTGCTAGTGTGATGGTTCTGGAGTTTCAAAACACTGTTGTGAAGGAATAAGTTCATTTATTCTCTTCAACAGTTTTTTGTTTTGTTTTTTTTTTCCCTTCTTTGCAAAATTCCATTTACTTTCTAGTCAGTGTTTTCTCTAGTCATTGCTTTTATATGACTCTATATTATAACTAGTCTTTCAGGCATGTTGTAGTTTAAGGGGCTTGTTGAGCTTGTACCAGACACATTCAAGGAAATCCTAAACATTCAGTAAAATGACATTCACTTGAGGCTTTGAAAGTATACTGTTTTGTACAACACCTAACTAGAATTTCACCTCCAGTTTGCTAAAGATGAAATAAAGATTCTTTTCCTCAGCAGACAAAAAGTTCAAGACTTTCATCTAATGCCCTTTTGAGAAACAATTTCAATAAAATATGGAAGAAGGGTGTGAATCATCTCCTCCAGGTTTACACCGCTCTAACTCTTGATTTAAATTGTGTTTCATCAGAATTATATGGAAGTTTCCCAGTGGTGATTGCGATTAGAAATTTAGTTTGGAATGTTGAAACATTTGAAAATTCACAATCACTCTGGACTTCCCTGCATTAATAGAAGAGGACAAAATGTAATGCATAACATTAAAACTATCCTGGGTTTAAAACATCTATGCGACATGCTGAGTAAAGAATTTTGATATAATTAACAGAAGCAAAGCTGCTGGACACAATGATTAGAAACTAACCCAAACCTTATTTGAAGCTGAAATGATGGCCTTGCTTTTATGGCCAAGCTGGCTAAAAATCAAAGGTTTGATTTAGCCCTAGGGATGTATCAGCGTAAGATCTGAAATGACGGTGAAATTTGGTCAGCATTTGTGAAAAGCATGAACATATTATTCAGGTAAAAAGATTTCCAGCCTGAGTCTCACTAAGAGATAATAAATTTGTGGTCATAAGCAGCCCTGGCAGAAAGTAGTGCAAATTTTTTACAATGGCTAAACTTCACTTATTGATACATGAAAAATCTCATGGAATAATTTCTTGTAAGATTTCTAACTGTATCATGTTCAATTAGTTTATGTTCTTGTGTAACTTTCCTTGATTTTGTGAAACAAAACCACATAAATTGAATTAATTTATGTTACCATTGTCCCAAATCTTATTGCAACATGTTTTCTAATATCTCAGGGCAAAACTGCAGACAGCTGAAATAAAATGCTTCACAAGTAGCCTTAAAAAGTTGAAGATACAGCAGAAATCTTAATTATCTTCCCTCCTTGTCCCCCTGATTCTGTAAAATGGCATCTCACTGCACTTGACAAGACTGAGATACTGTAGAAGTCTTGTGTCCCCAAGCAGCATTTGAAAAAATAATGTGTTAAATGCCCAGTGCTTCTGGCCACATAGAGATGTTAGCGGTTCTTCCACCTGCAAACATATTGGATAGTGCTTCATATTTTAAAGGGAATTTAAAGGGATGTTTAGCACTAGGTAGTAACAGTAAGAGAACCATGATCTAGTTCTGCCATAGGATTTTTTAAACATTTTCATGTTAAAGCTAAGATGAAATAAACTGCACTTCAGCTTCACCAACCAAGAGCAAGCTAGTGATATACACTACCTAGTAAGAGATATTGACATGGACTGCAAATATCTCTTCTTCCCTTGGGCATTTTTTCTGCCCAAAAGTTAAGAATTTGGTCCATTACAATCAAGGCAATGCAGTACTTTCATCTGACAAGCATGTGAAGAGCTAACAGGTTCTTCCAGAAGCCAGCAAACAATTACTTAGTAATTTCTGTTCTTCCACAGAAAGTGGCCTTTTTACATCAGTTCACATACTTGTTTGATCTCCTACACAATCTCTATGTGAGGAAATTCAGTTCTGTATGTCTTGTACTGCTTCATCTTAGCAGAAAAAGTACACTTTTAACTAAACGTGATTGCAGGTAAAAGTCTTGTGAAAATAACTTTGTAGCTTTGAGAAAGCAAAAAGTTTGTGGCTAACTTCTAGGGAAGCCATGTGAGCACCCTGAATTACACTTTCTCTCCGTAGTCTGAATAGGGCAGGGGAATAGGGATGGGACAGGGACTTTTTACAAAGCTTCTGTATGCCCAGCTTTTCATTCAGTGGAAACCAGGGCACTTTTGAAAGACAGCCATAGTTGGACAGCAGTCATCCACATCAATTTGTAGCATATGCCAAGTTTTCATCCAGATCCAGAAGTTAGTACTTTCAAATCAGATATTTAATAGCAGTGCTAGAAATTAAAATGTAACAAAACGATTGGGCTATATAACTATTCACAGCCGGATGTA
Organism: Formicarius rufipectus; assembly: GCA_013399695.1. Taxonomy (NCBI): domain Eukaryota; kingdom Metazoa; phylum Chordata; class Aves; order Passeriformes; family Formicariidae; genus Formicarius; species Formicarius rufipectus. The sequence continues at coordinate 5,928 of VXAU01003009.1, read as the reverse complement.
TGCAGCCAAAAGATTCCCAGGTGTCTTATTATATATCTGGGTTGGAGTCTGTTGTACCTAAATATGAGTGGCATTGAGAGGCAGGAGAAGTTAGGTTGGACAAAACCTGCTTCCCTAGCTTAATATTTAAGTTCCTTAATATTCCCTACTTAATATTTAATTAGGCAATTTTGATGTTGTTGATTGTGCACCTGTTCAAAAAGAAGTGATCCCAGATTCCTCTAGTGAAGAAGTAGAGACATGCTTTGCCTGAAATTGTTTGCCTTGGTTATACAGTGGGAAAATGTATTCTTATCTAAAAGTAGAAAATGTAGAGATTCTGCCTTGGCAAGTGTAAAACAAAAGACATTGTTTTTCAGAGAAGTTGGAAAGGAGGGGGAAACCTTTTTTTAGGACAAGGAAGAAATAGAAATTTGAAGTTTAGCCTGATCTATAATATGAAATTAGAAGTAAGTCATCTTACTGACAAAATTAAACTTACAATTTTATTTCTCTTCCCTGACAACCTGAAACCTGTGAATTTCTCAACTCCCAAATCCCATAATATCCCTGACATACTATCAGATACCCATTGGCCTAAAAATGCAATAATATTTTTTTAAAAGATGCTGCAAGCAGTGATTGGAATTTTATAGTCATTAATATGTATAAATATTTATTGTAGAAAGCTGTACATTATATTTTCATAAGCTTTTCTATTCTATTCTTGGCCATTGTGTATTAAATACTGTTATTCATGTGTCATAATGTTTTTTCTTCACTTAAGAAATGAGAAAAAGATAGCTCATTCTCAGTTCTCTTGTACTTGAAATATCATGATAAAGGGAAGGGTTATCTTTAATGTGTGATTTTACCGTCAGTCTTCAAAACAGTACATTTTGTGTTGTTGTTTCTATTAGCCTTGGAAATGTACTTTTTATTTTCATGACATGACTTTACAGGTTTGTAACTTATCATAAACTTTTTAAACTTCTTTATAACAATTATATTTTTAAGTTTAATAATGTTTATGTTAATTAACATGAATGCCTCAGGTAACTTCATATTCTGTAACTCAATAAAACTTTCTCTTTTAAACTTAAAATTTGGATATACACAATTTATATTATTGATATCTTGTATTAACAATAGGTCTACTTTTTGTCCAAGAAAAATACAAAATTACTATTAGTGGAAATGTAGTAGAGGAATTACACCAAGAGAAAAAATAAACAAGTACTGGGAAGATTAGGATTTTTTAGTGACATCACTAAATTTCAGTGCAGTATGTTTTAACACATGGATTGGCATGAATACACAAACCATGTTTAAGCATTGCCCTACATCTATGAAACTTGCCACCTTTTGGGGCCTGCCCCAGCTTGTGTTACAGGCTTGGCTGCAGTGCCACATTTGTGTCATTCGGTGGCAGAGAGGACAAGGCGAGGTCTTCCCCTGGTGCTCTGACCCACGTGGGCTCCCAGGATTTCTCAACAACCTGACATTATTGCTTTGCTGTTTGTATGTCACACCTGAGAGGCGGCGGGTGTTGGCCGAGTGGCGTAGGCCCCCGCCTGTGGAGCCGGCTCCTCCTCTGAGGGCGCCGGTTTGAACTCACTGTCGCCGTCTGAGCTGCTCGGCCGTGGCAAGATGAGCCTCAGGAGTAAAGGGAGTGTGGCCAGTTCTGCGCACCCTGTGCCTCACTTAAAAAATCCATTGCGCAGGCTTATCCCAGGTTCTTCGTTCGCGAAGTCCAGCCAACAACAACATCTATGAAAAATCATGGCAGCTAGAACATAGCAGAGACATACAAATGCCTGGGCAGGTTCCTGCTTGCTTTTTGCTGGTTTTACCCTGCCTGGTCCGATGCCAAACTGGGAGCCTGCAGAGTTATTTTGGTATGGTTGAACTGTAAGCACCAAGTACCACATTACTCATCCTTTTAAATTAGAGAGTTGTCTCAGCACACAATAATCCAGCCCCCCTTGTACCTGCACTGTTGTGATTCATGAAAACCTGGCTCCAAGTTGATGCAATAAGGCACTTGAACTTTGAGGATGAAAAAAGAAATAAATACCATATTTTCTCCCTGAGCCAATTCATGGAAATGTAAATGGAGTTGGGAGTTAAAATGGATCTAAGTGGAACACAGGCTAAATCATTTCAGATTTGGATGGGAATTGATCTTTTCATAAGTCAGAAAAGCACAAACAAATCCTTAACGAGAAAGAGCCTAGATGTGATGTCTGAGTCAACAGGAAGCGAATGGATGTTAAGCAGAGCAGGTGAGCCTAAGGCAACCACCTGAAACCTGTGAATGCTGGGATCACAGCAACTAGTAACACTGTAGCCTGGCCATCCTATAAACTCCACACCAAACCACAATATAGTCTTTGCGTAGATTGTGTGATTTAAAGACACACAAAACTTGCACAAACCATAGTTTCAAAACTATTGAGAAGTTTAAATGTGTATATAAAGAGCAAATATACTTATTGAAGTAATTTTTTTCCTCCCCCCATCACAATGTGAGTTCTGAGAAGGCAGCTAAGGCTATAATGTTTGCCTTTATCATGATCATGGTTTAATATTTTCTATCCAGCTCTTGGGAATTTTCATTAGAAGCTTATGGAAAACCACAGTGTTTTATCACATTTTGTAGGCATTTTATTTGGAAAGTTTTAGCACATACACAAGTTGGTCAGAAATTTAACAATTGAAAAAGGCATTTCATTGGCACCTGGGTTGTTCAAACCTTTCAAATATTTAGTGTGGATGCTCTCATTAAATCTAGCTAGTGTTAAACAGGTGAGCTACCTTATTAACAAAACTATTCCAGTTTCAGAGACATACAGGACTTATGGTAACATTAACCTTCCTATCCTTTGAGTTATCTTTTGTCAAGCACCCCAATCTACAAAAAGGAAAAGAAGTACTGTCAGATCAGGATGCTTCCCACTGGTGAACTGGAGAAAGCAGAAGCTGCCTTCTAAGACTGTAAAGGAAAAATTGGGTCAAGGACATAGGACAGGGAGCAGGCAGTCACACTTTTGTCTATGTTCATGATACAAACTTCAGATTTCCTATATGTGATATGCTTTCATGCCTAGCGGAAATTTTACAACTTGCTAATGGATTGCAGTTACAGTATAAATAGAAAGTCATCTAAGTACTGGCATTATTGCAATAAAAAGTACACATAATGATCACTTGGGAAATGGCAATAAGTCAGCTTCATCCATATTTTCGAAGTTTCTGGACTATAAAGTGAGTATTAATCTGTATTTCACTGAACATGTCCTGCCAGTTTCGGTTTATGATTTTCTTCATATGATCAATATAATTTCAAATTTTATGTAGTTTTGTTAGAAAGGCAATCAACATAATTTTTATAATTAACGCAATGGTTCCAGATTACAGAGGGATGATAGGAGATAGGTCCTGTAAAATAAAGACCATTATTAAATATGGTTTTGCATACTAAAGGTTTTCATCACTGTTGTGATGGTTTGTATTCAGCAAGCACAAATACAATGTCTCAAATCATTAAGAGATTGGATAAAAATGACACTACCGTACTATGTGCAACTTTTAGGTAGAACTTATTGATTATGAGCATATAAATCTTACACTGGTTGTGTGGAGTCATGTGGGTCAAAAAGACTACTGAGTGATTTGTAGAAGTGAAGGGAGCCTGCTTTTGACCTGGATTCAGCAATATCATGAAAAATCAGTGTTACCAAACTTGACATTAATCAGTTATGTGGCTGTCACAGCCTGGCAGCATCTTCCATGCTGCTTTTTTTCCGTCTTCTGTGAAACCATACCCCTAGGGCATGTTTTAAAACTCAAGTTCCATTTCACCACGGCTCATCTTGGAGTACTCTTTGGAGGAAGAGAAAGTCTAAAACTAGAAAACATTTTTATATTCATGCAAGTACATGAACATTCGACTTCTTGTAATTTGATCTTTAGTTGCATAATATATTGTTTTGCACTGCCAACACAGACTTTTGTTTTAAGACAAAACTTTCACAGGCATTGCATTACTTGAATCCCTTCTTTAGTGGCCCACATCACAGTTTCTTGAAAAATCAAATAATGCATACTGAGGTTCTGACTATGATTTTTTGGGAGACTTTTTTACAGTTTTTGAGTTAACATACAGTTTTCCCTCTCCATATTTTTTCCAGTGCATCTCTGTTGCTCAATTATTTGTGCCTCCTCTGAAACATTTAAACAAGCTAAGTATTTTCCATTCTTGTTCCTACTTTTTCAGCTTTCTGATTTTTTTTTTTTTTGGTGAGGTAAAATAGATTATCATCATTCCCACTGACACAACTTCTTTCTTTCTATTCATGGTGTATTTTGCACTGTCACAATTGAATTAGTTTATTTGATTTATCTTGTTTACCATGCCTCCTGTATCTGGTTGACTATAATTCTGTCTACTATTGTACCAATTGCACTAATTGTTAATAGTATTACAGAAAATATTTGAAAACAGAATTAATGAATTCACCCATTATAGCTGCAACATTGTATCTATTGGCATATTAATAGACTTCTATGAGACAAGAAGGCCTGGAGCCACTAAAAATGTCCAACACATGAAAATTTGAATAACCATGGCTATGTGGAAATCTTCTGCCTTTTTTTTTGTAGCAATGTCATAGTCATGGCTTCTCTCAGTTTCTAACATTTGCAATGAACCTTTTAATTAGCTGTAATAGAGGTATCCTCTTGTTCATTTATTAGTTAGAAGCACAGCTTCTGGCTAGTACTAGGTTGAAAATAATTGATTTATATTTCAAAGAGGTACACTGAGTACATTGTTACACAAAGATGATTTAGTGAACTAATCTCATCACAAGGATGACATTACAAAATTTATCTTTAACAGTCTGTACAAAAACTAATAGGGGATTGTTTTCCATGTTATGAAATTCACTGCAATATTTTTATTCCAAAATTGCTTTGCTGACAATATTTTTCAATATAAAAGGTGTTCTGCAGGCTTTTCGAAGCTGAATTTTTCAAGAGACATGATTTTGGAAGAAGAGTAACATACCTGTGTTTTTGCACTTGCTAAAACAATTTTGTAGCTAATACAGTTTTCACCATCATTCAAATTGGTTTTGTCATCAGCTGATTTTTAATAGACTCTTTTTGCAGTTATTGTCTTACAGACTTACAGTGGTCTCTCTTAACTGCTCTTCAGGCTTTTGCAGTTTGGGTAAACAAAAATTTCACATATTGTACACTTTAATTAAAATATGCTTTCTCCAGACTTTAGAGATCTGACCTAATCTTTAATAAAAGTTGCCTTCTTCTCTTCTTGCAGTTTCCTCAGCACATCAACTGCTCACTCAGTGGTCTCAGCTACCACAGCAAGGCTAACTTATAGCTTAGGCTCAGACTGACACTGAGTCCTTTCTCGGAGCTTCTATTGGACCTTAACTCCTGAGAACCAGCAAGGCTCTCAGTGAGAGGAGACATCAGCCGCATAGGCAGTGGGATACCCTTGCTTTCCTACTGAAGTTGTGCAATTTAACAGCAGAGATGTATAGATTTTTCCTAGAAGGCAGGTCACAGGATCCAAATATGAAAATTCATTGTATGTCTGTCAGGTACAAGAGGTGAAGACTTGCTGGTAAAATTAAGAGGGTTTTAAAATAAGGAGGTTGTGATAAGACCTAATTGGATAATGTTCTGTTCTGTTTTCTATCATGGCACTTGATTTAGTCAATTACTGTTTTATTAGATTGTTTTACTGAAGTAATGATGACTTTCATATGCTATGTCATATGGATATTTGTGCTGTCAAGATTTGCTTCCTAAGGGAGCACTTAATTGGCAAATGTGATTTTCAATAGGTCTAGGAAAATAATTAAAACTCTAGTTCCAAACATGAAAATAGCTAAGGTAGTCATCATGGCTAGACTTCGC
>VXAU01003008.1:0-30962 GCA_013399695.1 Formicarius rufipectus | reverse complement strand
GCCGTCTACCCCGGCAATTTTTCGCTTCGGTGCGGCGACCCGGCCATTGTAACTCCGTGTCTGCTTGTGTCTTGCAGCACAAGATGCCCGCTCTCCTCCCTCCCAGAAGCGTCGGGCAGACGACTCTACCTCCACCGGGGAGCTGCAGCCCATGCCCACGTCGCCGCCCGCCGAGGGACAGAGTCCCGGCCCTGCCGACACGCTGTTTTCCAGCCCCCCGCAGTTCCAGCACTCCGGTACGACGGGCGCGGGCAGCTCCGGGGCGGTGCTGACCGCCAGGATGCGGCTCGGGAGGCACCCGAGCTGCCGTGCGGACAGCTGGTGTAGGGAACGGGTCTGGATGGAAGGCACTCGAGGAGAAAGTTCACGTTGTCTCCACTTTCTCGTTTGAAAGTATTGTAGCGGACGCTGCGGGACCGCCGGCAGTGCCGGGGTGCAGAACTCTGTTGTAGTGCCCCATTACCTTCGGAGAGTATATCGGGGATTTTACCGTAGTTTTTTTCTTTTGCGTATTTCTAGAAATAGGAAAGCTCCTAACGCGGAAAGAATTAGGTTGATGGCCATAAAAAGCTTTATTTGCTTTTGTACATAGGATTGTTTTTTATTCCAGTAGCTGATAGTAGTGCCACTTACTTTACAGCCCAAAAATACTGAGAAATGTTTCATCTGAAGTGCTGTGTGCTTTTATGCTCGAACTCTAATGTAGTTTTAAAATGCAGTACTCTTCTAGTTTACTAGAACCTGAAATCCTTGAGATGTTTAATGCAAAGAAAAGTTGTAGACAGACTTGCAACATCTTTATTATTTTGTTTTGACAAAACACTGGAATTGATTGGTGGCGCTCATTTTATGACAGTAGAGTTAAAAGAATGATGAGACAAATGTAGAGGCTGAATTTTAGTCTGCTCTCAGTGTAAAATGTCATGATAATCATTACAAAACACTTCCTTTTATAGCTATTCCTCTTGACTTTGATATCAGTTCACCTCTGACTTACGGCACACCCAGCTCCAGGGTAGAGGGTACTCCACGAAGTGGTGTCCGAGGAACTCCAGTTAGGCAGAGGCCGGATCTCGGGTCCGCCCGTAAAGCCAGACAGGTCGATTTACACTCAGATGGGGTAGGTATATGTCTCAGATCTTGAGTCTGACAACTTCCTCTTAAACAAATACGTATATTTGCTTATGCTCCATTTGTTTCCATGCAGCTGGCTGAGGATGTAGAAGCAACCGAGCAGTCTCTTGGACAAAGGCTTGTTATTTGGGGAACAGATGTTAATGTAGCCTCATGCAAAGAAAAATTCCAGGTAGGTTAACAATTTGTTTCTTTCTTTTTTTAAATGAAAAGCTAGTTTGGCTTAAACACTAGTTGAAGCTGATACAAAGTAGGTGTTTGTACTACTAAATTCTGCTTTTTCCTCTCTGTCTCCCTGCTACCCTCAACATTCAGAGATTTCTTCAGCGCTTTATTGATCCGCTAGACAAAGAGGATGAAGACATTGGCTTGGATCTGAATGAGCCACGGTATATGCAGCGCCTTCAAGAGGTACTTGTAGCACAGTGAAGTCTTAACTTAGTCTTGTGTGCTATTGAACTAAAGATTTCTTATCTCCCTCACAGATTAATATGGTTGGGGAACCATTTCTGAATGTAAATTGTGACCATCTAAGATCATTTGATGAAAATCTCTACAGGCAACTGATCTGCTATCCTCAGGTGAAGTAATACACTTGTTTTCTAGCTTTAAAGTGGCCCTTTCATAGTTTTGGATTTTAATAGGCTTGCTTAAATGTAACAGGTACTTTCTATGTTCAGTGCCATCTCAGTGGCTTCTTTATTTTACTTAATACAAAATACAATGTTTCATAGTAGTTGATAATAGCTACAGTGAATACCTTGTGCATGCAAAGTTAGCCAGTGAACTGCAACATCTAGAGTCTTGTATGTCCCTCTCATCCCTTGCAATGTTCAAGTGAATGAATGAATCTGATTTGAACAGCAAGTTTTTTTACATAGGAAGATGCTCAGATGGTGTAACTGTTTAGTTGTTCCTGGCTGATCAGCAGCACATAAAATACTTTATGCAAAACTCTGTGATTAATTTTTTTTAAATTTGCAAGCTTAACTTTTTTTTACAGGAAGTTATTCCAACATTTGACATGGCTGCCAATGAGATATTTTTTGATCGTTACCCTGATTCAATACTAGAACATCAAATTCAAGTAAGGCCATATAATGCACTGAAGACTAGGAATATGAGAAATCTAAACCCTGAAGGTAAACTCTTTGCTTACCATCTTAGAAAAGGGTCTTAAAAGGTTTATATATACTTATTACGTGCTAGCCTTGAATTACATTAAGACCATATAAAACTGTACTTGTCTGTCCAGACCAGTGTCTTCTGATCATATGTCTGTTTTGTAACCAAATACTTTAGACCTCAAATGCAGAATAATTTATTCATAAAGGAAATATTTCCTATCATCAGCTACTCATGTTCTTAGTTGTGCAAGTGCAAAATATTCTTTGTTTTGTATAACTATTCCTGCAATTTAGAATATTTTTAGTATGCATTTACAATTATTTTTGTTTTAAACAAAATACTAGTACCTAACTGTTTACCTCCTGCCTAAAAACTAATGCAACACAAAATTTTGAAGGTTATTTAAAATTCAAGAGTATGACGTCATGACATGAGTCTCTATATTTTTGTAGACATTGATCAACTCATCACTATCAGTGGTATGGTCATCAGAAGCTCCCAGTTAATTCCTGAGATGCAGGAAGCATTCTTTAAATGCCAGGTTTGCTCTTTCACCACCAGAGTCGAAATCGATCGTGGCAGGATTGCTGAACCATCAGTCTGCAAGAACTGTAACACAACACACAGCATGGCACTGATTCACAATCGATCCATGTTCTCTGACAAACAGATGGTATGTTGGCTTAGGTCATGGCTAGTAGTGGCTTAAATAAAACAGTTTCTAGTTTTTGCTTTCCCAAACCCTCCTAAAATCATCATAGCATTAATTGTGCGTCTTGATACTGAATGTTTTGAAAAGGGAAAATGTTCTGGAACATGAAAATGGGTGAAACAACTTAGTGAAATGGTAAATCTACTTTGGAGAAGAAGTGCATTAAAAGGATAAAATGAAGTACATACACACTTCTTAATGTTTGTACATGGGAAGCCCCTTTATATGTGATATGTCCACTTCTATCTAGACTAGATGACCTTGTCTGTAACAGCATTTTAGCCATACCAGCAATCAGCAGAATTCTCATTTTCATTGTCTGTTTTAATCAGGAACCAGTGTTGCTGTTTCGGTGGGGGTATTTTGTTCTTAAGCAATGTTCCTGATTCAGAATTATGCTGAAGGTTGTGCTAATAGAAAAATCTGTTCTGTGCTCTGTGGAAAAACTTTGGCTTTTTGAAACTGAAATGTATTTTGGTTATTTTTTCTTTTGATAGATCAAACTTCAGGAGTCTCCTGAAGATATGCCAGCTGGACAGACCCCACATACAGTTGTGCTGTTTGCCCACAATGACCTTGTTGATAAAGTTCAGCCAGGTGACAGAGTTAATGTCACAGGTAAAATTTGGTTTGAGTATTTGCATCCTTATTTTTCATCTATCGTATCTGTAAAGGGACCTGATGGGATGCCCTTGGAAGTGCTGAGGGAGCTGGACATCCTCTTTTCAATGCCACTCAGTCTTTGAAAAGTCATAGTGACTGGCTAAGATACTTGAAAAAAGCCAGCGTCACTTCCTAGAGTAAGGGAGGCCAGTCAGCCTCATTTTGACCCCTGTGAAAGGTGATAGAGCTAATAATCCTGAAAACCTTTTCTAGGTGGGACAGTGTTGTGATGCACCCTCAGCAAACTTGCAGGCAGAAGTGAAACTGGAAGGAAGCTTGTTAGACCACATGACTGTGGTTCCAGCAGCCTCCTGGGCTGTATTAGGAGTGTTGCCAGCAGGTCAAGAGAGTACTGGGTTCACTTGCAGGATCTCCCAGTGCAGGGAGACATGAATATACAGGAGTGAATTCAGCAAATGGCCACAATCATGATGGGAGTTGTACACAGCAAGGCTGAAGAGCTGCTCATCCTGCAGAATAGAAGGCTTGAGCGGATGGATCTCAGCAGTGTGTTTCTAAATACCTGATTTGGTTGAGGCAGGGGGTGGTAGCGTCAAGAAGACAGAGACAGACTCTTCCTAGGGATGCCCAGTGACACACAGCAGGCACCAGCTGAAATATAGGAAATTCCAGTTAAGAACTTTTTTACTGTTTGTCTGGTCAATCCCTGGCCAAGGTTCCCAAGGGAGACTGTGTGGAGTCTCCATCCTTAGAGACACCCAAAATCTGAGTGGACACAGCCGTTGGCAGTCTGTGCCAGTTGACTCCATCTTGAGCCCATAGTTGGACTAGACACTGCAGCGTGTCTGATGACTCGGTCACTCTGAAACTGTAGGTGGAAGAAGAGGCAGTATCTTAAACAGTGTTTGCAGTCAGGAGAGTGATAATGTAGAGTAAGTCTTGTGGTACTGCAACCACATTTTATAAACCACTTTGCTTTAAAAGAATGACTGTACTGCTGGTTGTTTGAGATGCATTAGAAAGCTGCTATCAAATTTGATACTTCAAAAAGGGAGAAAGGCTGATTAGACACTGGAGCAGGAGTTTCAAAAGCATCAAGCCATAATTTTCTTTCAAAAATGGTTAAATGTTTTCACTGTTGACAGCACTTTCAATAGGAATGTTAAACCTGCAAAAATAGGGTCTAGATGACTTAAATATGTTGCATTGATTTGTACATGACTTACACTGAGAAATAAACTAACTAAAGTATTTAGGCTGTTTTGAAATGTTGTACTCATCAAGGGGACCTGTAAAATTTTTTTGATTTGGGATTATCCTGTTTCTCCCTGTCTAATGCTGCTATTAAATTTGTATTTAGGTATCTACAGGGCAGTCCCAATTCGAGTTAATCCACGGCTCAGCAGTGTAAAATCTGTGTACAGGACCCACATTGATGTCATACACTATCGCAAGACAGATTCAAAACGCCTTCATGGTGTTGATGAGGAAACAGAGAAAAAAATGTTTACAGAGGAACGTGTGAAAATTCTCAAAGAGCTTTCTAAAAAGGCAGACGTATATGAGAGACTTTCTCTAGCATTGGCCCCAAGCATCTATGAGCACGAAGATATAAAAAAGGTAAAAAATGCTTTATTTTTCTTGTAAGACATGCATTTATTTGTGAGTATATTTATAATTATTGTTTGTTCTAAAAATACCTTGAAGCTTAAAAATTCAAAAAACTGTATCTTGAGCAGTCTTGAAATGTTATGGTCTTGTCAGAATGGAGTTGGTTCTAAATGTATTTTAATTCTTTTCATGGTATTAAGTGTCAATTAGAGGAAAGATATGGAAAAGGTAGGAAGGCAGCAGAATGGGGAAAACTTACTTGGAGGGTGCATCTTTGACATTTCTTGAGTGTTCAGATTACTGATGATCAAATTAAAATAAGTAGCTGTAATGTAGTGAGTGCTTGGTCACAAGAGAACAGCAGCTTTAAAATGACTTGTGGTTGACTCTGAATTACAGTGTACTGAAACATTTGCTTGGATGTATCCAAAGAGGTACCCGTCCAATAAAGTGTTCAACTGAGTTACTATAACATTATTATTGCAAAAATTGACATCGGTAGCAGGTCTTAAGGTCTTGTCAGACATGCAACAATTCTCTTCAAGTAAATTCCTTTGGGATTTTTTTTTTAATGGATTTATACGTTATCATAGTTCCCAGGTTTCTGAAAATTGAATTCAAAAACATACAATGATTTCCCACTGGAAGGGAAATCAGTAATGATTGTTCCATTTGTTATTACCTTCTCAATACGCCAATAAGGCACATCAAGTCTAGTGACTGGTGGAGTTGAGGAAAGCTAAGCAGACCTCATCAAGGGAGATTCCCTGGGTTCCAACGTGAAGGTTCTTGTAACTACCAGTCAGGTTTTACTGACTGGTGCAAGTTGTTCTAAGTGAATGAGAACAGAACTAATGCTCATTCCATGCCTCTGCAAGATTTCTCTGCTCTAAGGAGTTGTGCAGAGGTTTTACATGAAGTGGTGTACAGTTTTCCTTGCTGCTTCCAGTCATTATTGTCAGTGACTGGCACTTCTTTTCATTGACTTTCTAGCATATAAGTCCTGGTAGAACAAAAAATGCAGAAAGAATGCTGGGAAATTGTGAATTTTTAATCTAGTAAATTTGAAAAGGAAAAAACAAATCCTTAAAAAATTATGACTAATTAAAATTACAAGCCTGTCTTTAATGATTCCAATCCTTTCAAAATACTGGAAGATAGTTATTTTAACTTCTTTACTAACACTGTAAGTATATGCCCTCTTTAGGAAATAAAAAGGAGGAAGTGTTGGTGAAGTTCAGTGAAATAAAAGACCTTGGACTTCATCTTTATGGGCAAGGAAAAACCTTTAATGTTGTGAACACAGTATAGCAGTTTGCCTGAAAAGAAAATAATAAATAGCACTTCTCTAATTATTTGAAAGAGTTAACAGTACTTTGGTCCTAGATTAAACATATCCTTAGAGGAAACATTAGTCTGTTCTGCCTTTTTTGTTGTCAGAAAAATTTCTTGTCAAATATTTGAGTACATAAGTTTTCAAACAGATTTGTAATGAATCTAATTTCAGACTTCTATTAGAAGCTGAGTTTGTAGGACCTAGCAGTTTAACTGTAGGTTTGCAATGAACTAGAACTGAGGATGTCTAAAAAGCATGGACCCCTTTAAAGCTAAATAAAACCAGTTTCAGGTGTTTCCTTTCATGTATGAGTTGTGCTGATTTTAGTAGTATTTCAGTTTATTAGATATTTCAGTTGAACAGGTAACAGAGCAAATCCAAGAGGTGATGTTTTGATTTTTATAGGGTATTCTGCTTCAGCTTCTGGGGGGATCAAGAAAGGATTTTACTCACACAGGAAGAGGCAATTTTCGTGCAGAGATCAACATTCTTCTCTGTGGTGATCCTGGTACTAGTAAATCACAGCTGCTTCAGTATGTGTATAACCTGGTTCCTCGAGGCCAGTATACTTCTGGCAAAGGCTCAAGTGCAGTTGGTCTTACTGCGTATGTGATGAAGGATCCCGAAACGCGGCAACTGGTTCTTCAGACAGGTGCTCTAGTGCTTAGTGACAATGGCATTTGCTGCATTGATGAGTTTGATAAAATGAATGAAAGCACAAGATCAGTTCTACATGAAGTAATGGAACAACAGACACTCTCCATTGCAAAGGTAAACATCTGTTTAAATCTTTCATAGCAGACAAATATTCTTACAGGCTTTTGCACCTCTTTTACTTGAAGTTTTTGTAATACAGTTTGTTTTACTCCTGAACCCATCTAATAACATTGGTGATCTCATGAAGGTGGGGGGAGGAAAGTCTTGGTGTGCATGTATGCAGCTGATTTCAGAAGTCTTTCTTCGTTTTGACAGGCTGGAATTATTTGCCAACTGAACGCTCGTACATCCGTCTTAGCAGCAGCTAACCCTATAGAATCACAGTGGAATCCAAAAAAGACTACCATTGAAAACATTCAGCTTCCTCATACTCTATTGTCAAGGTACTGAACTACCTTGCATGTCTCATTTTTAGGAGATGTTTTACTTCCCCTTGTGAAAATAATTTAGTATAGTAGAAGAGACTAACTCTTGCTTGTGGCATGGTGAAAAAATTTTATAGCACTTACTTTAAATGCTATTTTTAGAGCTTCTGTGTGAGCAGGGAACTGCCTTTTAGTCTTTGCAGGCTGATCTTGATGAGCAGATGTGACAAGATCTGTAGCATCTCATTGTTTAATTCTATGTTGTTGTTTCATCATCATGTCCTAAAAAAGAGCTTAGGGTGTCGAGACCTTCAACAAAAATTCAGGATGCTTTTTTTTATCTCCATGAAGCTTTTAGAGTGAAACACTGATGATCAGGGAACTTGCAGAAGAGGTAGTAGAATCTGAAGATCTGTGCCTGCTTCATGTTGCTTTGTAAAATTCTGCTGAGGAGGCAGCAGTGCTAGGTAGTAATTTAGGCAATGATTGTTGGAGCCACATTTAGTGTGTGCTGAGAGAAACCTAAAACTATGTGACACAATTGCACCTTGTTAGGAATTCCCACACTAACTGAAAATTTGAAGTACACTGATGGTGTGCCAGATATCCCAAGAACACATGGCTTAGATTTCAATTAAGAGCTACTTAATTTAGTCACTTAGTGACAAATGGTACCTTAGTGCAAGTGTACTGGATGAAACTAGGCTTGAGCAACATCTCCATTCCACTACTTACTGGATTTAAACTTACAAAAATAAGTTATTGGCTGGCTAAAAATATATTATTTTTATCTGTTTATAGTTGAAACTAGTTGAATATTATGTTTGCGAAATTACAAACCATATTCTTCGGGTTTAAACTACAAGTGCTTATTTATACATTATTTACTTAGGGGTTTTTATATGCATAAAATTAGGTATGCAGTATGTTTGCTGTTGTCTTTCACGACAGTTTATTTAGCAGCAAGTTTGTTCTGTGCATTTATTATGTGTGGGGCATTTTTTGTTTGTGGTAGTGTACTTCTTTGGTGTATGGGGTTCTTTTTAAAAAGACAAAACCAATCAGCCTTGAACATGGAATCTGAATTTTGCAGATTGTACCTCACTTAAAAAATTTCAAGTCCATAAGATGAAAGCAAATTCATATTGCTGTTCTGTACTTTGAGAACTCAAGGAAAATCTTTTCAGTTTAATAGAGCAACTTCTACTTAGAGTAGGAATTATTCTATCCACTTCAACCTACACTTAAGTCAAACCCCTTAAAACCAAGTACCTCAATGGCAAGAAGGTATGCATACTAATGCGGGTTACTTATTCTGTTCAGATTCGACTTGATCTTTCTGATGTTGGATCCACGTGATGAAGCTTATGACAGACGTCTTGCTCGCCATTTGGTTTCACTGTACTACCAAAGTGAAGAAAAAATGGAGGAGGACTACATGGATATGGCAATACTGAGGGATTACATTGCATATGCTCGTAGTTACATAAATCCCAGATTAAGTGAAGAAGCAAGCCAAGCCCTTATTGAGGTAAAGGAATTACTGCTGAGAATGTTCAAGCTTTCCTGACTGGTTAGAAGTGGTGAAATTCCTTAGTGTGTATGCTCTATCTACATACAACCTTTCTGTAAGATGAAAAAAAAAAAGTCTCTGAAATTCACCAACTTTTCAAAGGAAAGAGGGATCCTATTAGAAGTCATTCTGCACTCTAAACGTTTAGCTTTCAGATGTGTTGGTTTGGTTCCATCATGTAAAATGCATTGAATTCTAACAAAACAAAATAAATATGTCACAACAGACAAATGTACTGCTATGTAAGACTAGCCCTATGTTCCTGAAGTGATTCAAAACTTGATTCATTACCATGGCCTAATTGCTTTGTAACGGAAAGAAGTAATGTGATGTGGCTACCTGTCACTGCAGAAGAATTGTGAAGGTGTATGCGCAGAAATGCAGGGCTTGGAATGGCTTGCCAGAACTGCTCATGTTCCGAAAGAAGAGGTGGGGGATGAAGAGTGCTGAAAAAGAACGACAATAACCAGATCGAGTGACAAACTTAACTGTCTCCTTTTCAGGCATACGTGGACATGAGGAAGATCGGCAGTGGCAGGGGAATGGTTTCTGCATTTCCTCGGCAACTTGAGTCTCTGATCCGGCTGGCCGAGGCTCACGCTAAGGTGCGCTTTTCTGAGAAGGTTGAAACAGTTGATGTAGAAGAAGCAAAACGCCTCCATCGGGAAGCACTGAAACAATCTGCTACTGATCCAAGGACGGGGATTGTGGACATATCTATTCTCACCACAGGTTTGTGTTTTCATACTATTAAAGCTTGGCTGCTACTGGGCTTCTGTAATTTTTCAAATGTAACTTAACCTGTCCTCCTTAGCTGATTACTAAAAGGTATTTTCTTTCCTTTTGTAAGGAATGAGTGCAACAGCTCGTAAGCGGAAAGAGGAATTGGCTCAAGCCTTAAGGAAACTTATCCAGTCAAAGGGTAAATCACCGTCTTTAAAGTACCAACAGCTTTTCGATGATCTGCGAGCCCAGTCCGATACAGTAAGTTTCATGCTTTGTTTTTACATTTTCATTAATTTTTAAAAGCATGTTTTTTCAAATGAACATTCTTGTCCTCAAATCACGTTATGGAGGGAAAGGGAAACAAACTTTTTCTGTTGGCATGACTTAAGTGCCACTTCTGCTACAGATACAGATGATTCAACTTATTCACCTTACATTTATTCTGGCTTCTGAATTAGCAAACTCAGCTTTAGGGTTCCAGGTCAGGTTTCAAACTGTAAAAAGAACAAATGAAAACTTAAAAAGAGATGAAGTAAGAAAATTATAAGAAAGTAAGGCATTTTTTCTGTCTTTGAAGTATTCCTGCATCTTTATTTGATTTGTTTAATTTCTTTAAGGCTGTCACAAAGGAAATGTTTGAAGAAGCACTTCGTGCTTTGGCTGATGATGACTTCTTGACTGTGACTGGAAAGACTGTTAGACTGCTGTAAGTTAACCTATCCTTGGAAGCCCACTGTCATGACTTTTACTTTGCCTTACTTCAGATAGTGTCAGTCTGCAAGATCTTTGAGATTGGAACTATCATTTGCTGTGACAGGCATAGCCATTCCTTGCCAGCCAACTGTCAGGGCTTTACTCTGCCTTACTATATTGCCAGTCTGTAAGATTTTCAAGATTAGGGCTATCATTTGCTACGAGTGTAGTGACAATTAAGTGGCACTTCTGCCATTACAAGATGTTACTGAAACCTAAAAAATCCTCATCTGAATAATGCTATTTGCATTTTAGTTAAATGTAATTACTAATAGGAAAAGTGCTGTGTGTTTTTATGAGTTTTTTTAGAACTTGCTAACAATGTTGCATGTATTTCCAATTGAATTGTAAAAATTCATCTTAAGTGACTTTTTAGTAATTGCAATCAGACTTAAGAGTAATGCTGTAATCTGAAATAAAGTTATTTGACTGAAAAGGACTCTTTTAGCATTCATTTCAAGTAAAAATTAGCATATCCTGTGCTGAACACTTTTCAGTCTAGAATTCTGCAATTTTTCAGAAGTTCTTTGTGACAGCATGAGAGGAGCTTTGCTTTTCCTTTTTTTTAATTTGTTTTGGGTTTTTGGTTTGGTTTGGTTTTTTGTTTGACTTGAATGTACTGTGGAAGAATCCTCAGTGTAAAAAAGGCAGGTAGATTCTACCTGACACCACATTTCCTTACTTCAATTTTAAGTACGACTGGATAAATTAAGATGCCCACCTTTGGTGTAATGGCACATAATCACTCCTCAAAGAAAAAGGTCCAGTAGCATGACTGGAAAATCTTCCCACACTGTGTCGAGGGTGGATGCTCTCAGCTATTACACATCAGTAGCTACTATTGTTTCCACAGCTGTGTTAACCAGGAGTTCCCAAATTCACTTTAATACAGACAACACCAGGCTCACCTCAACAGTTTACTTAGCTCTTTTAAGTTGAATTATTCCTGTGTTCTGTGCTACTGTTTCCAACAGAAGAGAAGCAATTTTTTCCCACGAAAAAGAGGGGCCCTTGAAAACAAACTTTTCTTGCTACTGGCTCATTAGATGAGCAAGGTACTGTTTACCTGTAGTTGAATTTTCAGTGATTTGCTTTTTAGAAGAAGGAAGAAAACTCGGTCTATCCTACAGCAAAAATATCGTGTACGTTGGAAGGATCAAGTTAATCCACAGTAATCTCTCCCCAGTTTTGTTTATTAGTATGCAACTCACTATCACATCATCTTCCTGGGTCTTATGGACTGGAAGGATGTAGTTCATGTTGTGCTTTTCTGTAAAGGAAGTCTAGGTTCCCTAGCTCAATACAGGTAAGCTGAGGTCCCAGGACCTTGACACTTTTCTTCAAAAGAAGTCTGTGAAATAAAATTCCAAAGTCCCTTAAATTTGAGGATCATAAATTTTCTGGTGGCACTTGCCTCACAGGATCTTATTCTCCTCTACCATGAAGTTATTTATGTATTTTGCTTGGAAAACAACAATCTTAATAATGTCTTCTTTCTTTCTCCACTGTATCAAACCTTTAGTTCACAGTTACTGCCCACCTTTTCTGTGAGACTGATACAGTTCTAAATTTTTTAATTTTTGAAAACATCACTTGCATACTTTTTTCATTAACATTTGTCCTTGAAGTACTACCTCAGTTCTTAAACCTTTTTGTCACCTCTTTTTCCACTCATAAGCCGTAAGACTGTCCTTCTGAACTACTTAGTACCTTCTCCTGTCAGACAAAGCAGTGTCAACAAAGTTTCTCAAATGTGTTTTTGAGCTGAAGAAAGTTGATTTGAAAAAAAGTTGTTTAAAAAAATAAATAGTGATGCAGCTGACTACATCAGCAAAATTCCTCAAATTAAAATTGCCTGTCAATATGGAAACTACTAGTGTAAAACAGAAATTTGGCTGTTTATCTACTCGCTGATTTTCAATGCATATTGAATTGTGTAGCCACAATCAAGTGTTCCAGGAGATGGAAAAAACTGTTGTGTGTAAAATAAATTTCACTCCCTTTTGAGTTAAGGTCACTGAAATCACCTTTTTTTTTTTTAAGTAAAATTCTTATTAGGAATTTCTTTATAGTGTTTACAGGATTACTTGCAGAATTATCCCACTAGGTGGCTCTAGTGTAGTAGATGACAGAGTTTATTTTCAGTCTGTAGTGGGTTTTTGTTTGGCCGATTTTTTTAAATAATCAAGGACTGCAAGTTTTAGTCTGCAATTAGGTTGATAGAATGGAAATGTTTGTAAAGAGTCTTGAAAACAAAAAATAAGATCTTATCCATCCATATCCTAATTTGAAATGTACTCAAAGCAAAAGGAAGATGAAATTTACTTCAACTGAGTGCCCTTACTCTATGCATTAGTGTCAAACTCCAAATTTACAAATTTACTACTGTATTTACCCTATACTGTTAGTAGTTACAATTAAGCTACAAAAATTAGTTACAAAAACGAAATCATTTAAAAAACTGGAATATTCAACCAGGGGAAAGCACTCCTGCCAGAAACTTGATACTCTTAACATGAGAAACAACATAGAAGAAAGGCATTAAAGTCTTACACATTCTACAAAAGGCATTAAGAAAGGTTACAAGCCTACTGACAGAAGTTATTTGTAATAAGTCACTTTGAGAATCAGAGTTGTTAAGCTTGGACAAGACCTCCAAGACCATAACATCTACCCCTTGATCTAATATCACCCTGCCCATCAAACCATACTGTAAAGCGCACTTCTCTTTTGAACACTTCCAGGGATGGTGACTCCACCAGTTCCCTGGAGCCTGTTCCAATGCTTAACCACTCTTTCAGTGAAGAAATTTTTCCTAATACACAACTTGAACTCTGTTGCAAGTTGAGGCCATTTCCTCTCATCCTGTGACTGGTTGCCTGGGAGAAGAGGCTGACCCCCACCTGGCTACACCCTCCTTTCAGGTAGTTGGTAGAGGGCAATATGGTCTCCCCTAAGACTCCTTATCTCCAGGCTAAATAGCCCCAGCCATTCCTCATAGGATTTGTGCTCCAGACCCTTCCCCAGCTCCACTGCCCTTCTCTGGACATACTCCCACACCTCACTGTCCCTCTTGTAGTGAGGGACTCAAAACAACATGGTACTTGAGGTGCAGCCTCACCCGTGCCAAGTACAGGGGAAAAATCAGTGCCCTGGTCCTGCTGGCCACAGCATTGCCGACACAGGCCAGGATGCCACTGGCCTTCTTGGCCACCTGGGCACACTGCTGGCTCATGTTCAGCTGCTGCCAATCAGCATCCTTCAGGTCCTTTTCAGATGGGCAACTTCCCAGCCACTCTGCCCCAGACCTGTAGTGCTATAGGGGGTTATTGTGACCCAAGTGTAGGACCCACCACTTGGCCTTGTTGAACCTCATACCACTGGCCTCAGTCTGTCCAGATCACTCTGCGGAGCTTTCCTGCCCTCCAGCAGATCCGCACTCCTGCCCCATTTGGTGTCATCTGCGAGCACACTGATCGCCTTGTCCAGGTCGTGGATAAACATACTAAACAGGGATGGCCCCAAAAGAGAACCCATAGTTGAAATGACCAGTACAGGAAACACTGAAAAATGTAATTTGCTACCACTGTCACTGTTTTCAAAGCTGGTTCTTCACTTCTCTGCAAGCACAGATTTGATTGGAAAGTGACTCAATGCTAGTTATCCTGTTTTGTTCAGTGCTTCATCTAAGTGATAAACACCTGTCAAGGTTATCACATGCACATCATAACTGAGATAATGTAATCCATGAGACTATGTTCAGCCTCATCAAACTTCAGTTTCATATTGGTATTCACTTTGGAATTACAGTATTATCTTCACAGAAGACCCTAGGACTTTAGGAATCTAAGGAGAAGAAAGTGTACTGCAGACTGCATGTCAAAGAGCTGGTCAGAGAAGTGATTATCTCCCACTTTTGCACTGTATTTACAACAACAATATGGACTGAAGAAAGTATTCTGCTTTTTTTTTCTAAACTTTGCAAGACCACATGTAGTAATGTAAAAATATATGTATAATTTACTCAAAAGGCATGAAATTCATAATCTTTAAAGTAAACTGACAGTCAATATGGAAGCTGTCATCCAATTCTCAAGTCTGCATGGCCACCTTAGGCCAATGTTTACAGGCAGCCTCACAGCAGCTTGAATTATTTAATGCTCAAACCCAAAAAACTCCTCTTGTGCCTGGCATCTTTGGACTCCAAATTGATAAGGAAAACAAGAGCATTGTATTTGCTACAATGAAAAATAGTAATTCATTAAATCTGAGCAGAAGACCTACTGATTATGTAATTATGATTATTCTGTAGAACACTAAAGCATTCTGTGTCCTACGTTTTGATTGTAGAGAAAACATTCCCTTGGTTTGTTCAGTGACTCCTTATCATGTCGCACCTTTCAGCTGGATAGGGTAGGAATGAGTTTGGATTGCTTTTCCTGAATTTGAGACCCTTTTCTAAAGAAGCATAGAGTTCCAATTACCATACTTTGTGAGTGGAAATCACATCAGGGAAACACTGGAATGCTTGTGTAATCTGTTGTGAAAGTCCTGCTACACCTTTAGGTTAAATTATTTCTTTTATAATACAAATAACTTGGTGTACAAAAGCTACTTAAACTTTCTTATGTGGAAGACAAATCAGAGAGTATCTTTGATGGCCTCTGAAAGAAGTGTTAGGAAGCAGAGGAGCTTTTATCCTTCCTCCATTTCAAGAATTTAACTTGGTTACAGGTGCAAGATTTTTTCTGATTTGTAAGATTTGTAAAATATTAAAAAGCTGGGGTTTTTTTCTAATAGTCTTTTTCATAGTGCCCAATGTTGTAGTACTCAAATGTCATTTCCTTCCCCAGTCCCCACAGTAGTAACCACAGCAGACCCCTCACCAGTGAAGAAATGGTTGGCACAGGCTTACTGAATTGGGAGCCAGGAAATATTTTCTTCCTGGTTCCAGTTCTTAGCTAGCTTTTTTCCAGTCGCCAATCTTTTCCAGCAGCACCAGATCTCACCTTGAACCAGGAGAATGCAAATACCATTCCAGAACGTAACTGCACATGACTACATCCATAATTTGAAGCCAGAGAGAATCAAGAGAGAATTGAGCCTACAGATGTACGCACAAAATGTCCACCAAGCAAGTTGATCTCCAACAGTATAGTAAGGCAAGGCTGGCTACTTGCATTGGTATTTATGTCCTTATCTCAGTTTAAGTCACAAAGTATGTTACTTTTGCTTTCCAGTACATGTATGTGGGGTGGGAAGATGAAGAGACACCTCCATCATCCAGCTAGTTCTTAGTCTATCTTTCCATATGTGACAAACACCCATAAAACTCTAAAGCTTATACTTGCTAACAACGAAGCACTAAGAATTTTATATAAGCAGATTTTTTTTCCTTCTCTGGGCATCTCCTTACAGTATCTTTGTAAAATAGTCCTGTCAACATCTGCTTGGTTGACAGCTCCATTGGAGTTCCACCACTATCTAAGACCTACATATCAGGATCACAGAGTTCCTGCCATTTTTAAAAGGCATTTGTCTCTGTGACCTTTGTTAGAAGAGACCCACAAAATCTATATGGCACATAAACATTTCAACCAAACTGAAATCAATATAAATGAATACAAAGTAAACTTTGTTGTGGGCATGATCCAGCTTTTCAGCAATACAGAGGCTAGCTGTAGAAATCCACCTAAATAACTCCTTATTGTTTGTAACTTCCTGTCAATAATTGAAAAAAGAAATCCCAGGCTGATCAGGAAGCTAAAGCAAGCTCAACACTGCTTTAACTACATATGTGAGAATAAGCCCAACAGGTAAGCTATTTCCCCTGGGACAATATTCCCAAGTGTTTAGTACTGGTGATTTTTTTTTTTTTTAGAAAAGTACAATGATATGTTGACCTTCCTCAGCTGTACAAAACAGCACTGTTTCTTTATATGGTCTGTTTAATTTAAGTGCAACAAGCAGGTTAGAATCCTTGCATAACTTTCTGCAAAATTTGAAGGTGTATGTTGCTGAGAAATATTCCAAACCGTACTCTGCCTTCACTTCATGAAGAGCAAAAAAAAAAAAAAATAGTCTATTCACTTATTTGAAGTGATCTTGGAATATACTCAGTGGTAATTCTAAAAGAACAATGAATCTTTTCTTACCTCTGAAAAGACTCGTCATTGGATATTCCTGATACAGATGTTTAAATTATCTTTGCCCACACTTTTTACAAAAGTTGATAAGAAATCATGTATCAAAGATAATGATCAGAAATGGTTTTTTGTAAGATGGGTTTACTAAAAGATATTAGCGGAAGAATAACCCAGTGCCAACACAGTGCACAGAGAACAACCTTGCTGAAATTACGTGCATACACAACAGTTATAAGGATGTCACACTTGTCAGAATTTAGTATGACCAATTAGGCATCTTCTGCCTACTAATTGTACTGAAAAGAAAATCCTATATATCTGGGCAAGGTTCACAATGGCAGCTGGGGAAGAACAAGCATTCCTAATTCTCTGTTGTCCCATTTTCCCGCTGTTAGACTAACCTGCTAATTCAGGTCTCTAACCATTGTTCATCCATCCTGTGCTGGTTTTGCCTGGGGTTGAGTTAATTTTTGTCACAGTGGCTGGTCTGGGGTTGTGTTTTGATTTGTGCTGAACACAGGGTTGAAAATATAGATGTTTTGCTATTCCTGAGCAGTGCTCACACAGAGTCAAGGCCTTTTCTGCTTTTGTACTGCCACACTGGCAAGGAAGGTGGGGGTGAGTGGGACGTTGGAGGAAGACACAGCTGGGACAGGTGACCCCAAATGCCCCAAGGGATGTTCCAAATCATAGGACATCATGGCCAGTATATGAAGTGCGAACAAGAACAAGGAAGAGGGGTATGGTTGCAGTGATGGCATTTGTATTCCCAAGTAACCAGTACACATGCTAGTGCTCTGTTATCCTGGGTGTGGCTGATCATCTGCCTGCCCATGGGAAGCAGTGAATTAATTCCTTGCTTTGCTTGTGTGCATGGCTTTTGCTTCCCCTATTAAATTGCCTTTATCTCAACCCAGAGTATTCTGGTTTTTACCCTTCCGATTCTCTCCCTGATCTTCCTGGTGGGGGAACGAGCGAGGGGCTGTATGGGGCTTGGCTGATGGCTGGGGTTAAATCATGGAACATTGTTTTTCATAAGGCTGTGAAATTATCATACTGCAGAATTCTCTTCCTGCTAAATTTGACTTACACTCTCCAGGAAGAGTTAACAGTTGTTAACAGAGTGTTGACATACACAGTTGTATGAGCCTGATTTTGGTAGTAAAGCATGCAGAGGAAGGAAGAGAGGAAGTAAAAACATCACTTTTACTCCACTTAAAGAAAGAAATTATCGGCCCACCGACCTAGGTACACGGTTTGTACCTAGGTAATTTCGGTAATTCCCACGCGTAGGTTTAAGAATTTCTGTTTGGCAAAAAGCACTGGAGAATGCGGGCATCGATCTCGCTACCTCTCGCATGCTAAGCGAGCGCTCTACCATTTGAGCTAATTCCCCGTCCGCACAGCCATACTTAGGGCCATAGCCCTCTGTTCGGCAGCGCGCACCCGTCATTCACATGGAGAATGTCGTTCTCTCTCTCGCCTCCCTGTTCACGAACGAAAACACATTGAACGCTGATTCCAAAACAAGTGTCAAAAAAGTTTCAAACGTTTCATTTAGCATTTCCAAATCTGGTACTAAGAAACGCATGCTTTCCAGGTGCGTATATATTAAAAGAAAGCAAACCAGTTTTGTTTGCAATTCACGAAAGAGAGTATGACCCAGCACGTGGTTTTCTCGCTACAGAAGTCAGGTTTTGTTCGGTAATTCTTTCACTTGTTTTTAAATATTCGTAGAGGAGGTTGTTTAGTTCCCAGCACAAATAAAAGCGCACGTGGAGAATGCGGGCATCGATCCCGCTACCTCTCGCATGCTAAGCGAGCGCTCTACCATTTGAGCTAATTCCCCCCTCTGCGGAAGTTTGCAACCCATAACTATAGCGTTTAAAAGTTACAAGTGGAACCTGCCTTCCCTTCACTTTACTCTCCTCCGTGCCGCCACTCAGAACAAGTAACTAGCATTTGGCTTTAAGCTCGCCTATGTTTTTGCCCAAGACGACCAAAACAGCAACGTGATAAGGCAGAGTAATGTAACAATGCTAACGTGCACGCCAAGCTCATGCCCTGCAGCCTTTCAGTGCCAGTCGATTCACATTAGATTTATCCTTCCACAGTGAGGGAAGTCACAACACAGACAATGCAGTAGAGTAGCTTGAAGATAATATGCAACTCGCATTTACCCTGCTGTCCCCTAAGAAGACATCTAGAAAGCAAAACTCAAACCTGATTAAATAGCTTATATCAGTGTACATTAATATCAAGAAAGATGCATGGAAGTGATCTGTGTTAAATAAAAGTATGTAGACATAAAGCCTTCACAGCTAAAATACTCTAAGAAAAATTTTTAAATGGGATTAAGAAAATCAGGGGTTTTTTTCAGATGTGTAGGTAAGGAAGTTTCTCCCAACCAACTTAGGAAATTAGAAAGTTTCAGTCACCGTATTACATAATAACTTAAGAGCCATCAGAACAAACTTCAGATCACAAAGTAATGGGCTGTCAATTACATGAAATGTACTTTCTAATCCCTGAAAATAGTGCTATTGCAAAGGTCTTTCCTCAGCCTGATCTGACTGGCATTAAATAAACTGTATTTATTTGAGCTGAACAGGTGAAGCTTTAGGCCTTTTCAGTGGCGGCAGAATGAGATGTTGTGCTGAAAAACAGGGAGATGTCATCTGCCATTTTCATAAGGATTCAAACTGTACAGGGTAGATAAAGAAAACTGTACACAGAGCTGAATCCTGTGAAACATGATATGGGAGAGATCTCAGCCACAGGCATGCAGTGGGCCATCAGTGAACCTAAGATATGTATGTGCCCATGAGAAAGGCTCAAGCTGCTTTTACATTACTTGCTTCTCGAGTTTACTCAAGTGAGGTAGATAAAGTCAGGAACAATACACTGCAAGAAATGTTAAGAACAAATTTTTATTTTTTGCTGTGCAGAGACTGAGGAAAGCCAGGAGAATAACTTCTAAGAGAATGTCTGCAGTGATACTGTTTAGTTTCAGTTGCACATCTCAGCCTAAATCTGAATTATGGTAGATTTGAAGTACTAGGACAAGTTGTAATTAGCTCATGTTCAATTTCATAATTTATTTTTATAATTTATTTTCTTTTGACTGGATCTTGTCATTGAGTAAATTAAACTCATTACAGAAAACCACAACACATGTATTGTGGGATTATTGCACACACTTTAGTTTCCTAGCACAACTTACTCCTCTGCAATTAAATGGAGCATATGAGTGTATGCACTCTCACTGTAACCTACATTTTTGTTCTTTAAATCCAGAAAGCATTCTTTGATTTAATAACCCAGCAATAGAGCTTTAGCAACGTGATTCTTACTGAAAAGTCAGTTAGTATGACTACACATTAATTTTTATATTTCTGGAATGTTCTCAGTAACCCCATGTATTTAAGATGCAATACTATATTATTAGACTCACCAAAGTCAATACACAAAAGTAGAAAATAAACACCTACAATATAACATAGGAACATAAAAATTAATTCTTTCTCTCCACAAACTATGATAAATATGAAGTTTTAAATAATTGTATTTATCATATATGTACAGTTAATTAGAAAATAAGAGTTGGGAAAGGAACTAAAAGCTTGAAAATTAAGGAGACAAAAAATTTCACTGTGCTTCAATGACTTCCAAGAGTAGACTTTCTAGATTTACAAGTCTTTCTGTATTTGCACTGGAAGAGATATAAAAAAATTATTTCTCTCTCCATCCTGAATAAATGCTAGAGGAGGCATTGTTCAGGCAAAGAAGTTATCAAGGTAACATAGCACAAAACATATCCAGTGAATTTTCTGACTTTTCGGCTATCAGGTTTTCCAAGTGAGCACAGCGACGATTCAGTGTTATTACACAAGCAGCTTGACTCGAGGGAACAATTCTGGGTAGGACAACTAAGCTGTGATGCACCTGAAGTAAAACCGCCCCCAAAAAATATAACAAGGGGGAATTAGCTCAAATGGTAGAGCGCTCGCTTAGCATGCGAGAGGTAGCGGGATCGATGCCCGCATTCTCCAGCGTTTTGACCCGCCTGCAGCTTCCACGGCAGACGAAGATTTTCCTGCACAGTCTGTTCTGGTCCGTGCAAGAAAACGTACACCTGGTCATACAGTGACGGCTTCTTGCAGCAATGAAAACCGGAGACGGAACTTCAAATTAGGGTCGTGCACTTACTGGAAAGCAATTCCTTCCCAAAAGCTCATAATACTAAAGCTGCTATTCTGTAATGTAAGGAAAGGAAAACAACCAATCTCGAACTTCTGGCCATTACGTTTACAGTGAGTTTTAACGTGAATATTCTTTATTAGTAATACCTTTCAATGATACAAAAGTTAGTGAAATTGTCCATGAGAAGATGTAGTATCTATAATCTCATCTCTAATCATCAGCTCGCCACATTATTACTCGAGCTACGCTCTCGAGCTACTTTACACCCATTGCACCTGGGGCAACACTTGGCACACTTGTTCCTAAACCGAGTTTCAAGAGGTGTTCAGTCTCTCGCAGTTTCACTCGGTTTCTTCCTCAAGCCATGACAAGAAAATAATTTGCACTTAAAAAAAAAAAATAGGCAAAGGTTAGCTTTGATTAGCATAAGCAACTTAAATAATTCATATTGTGCATACGCTTCTTGAAATTGATTCACTGTAACCCTTACGAAACTGCTAGAGAAAAATGCATCTAAATTTAAAATAGCCTCAGAGTACAAGGTAGTGCAATCCGTGAATGGTATCACAGCCAAAAATCAGACGGAACAGTCATAGACCAGCGTGCTTGTTTCATTCTTTAAAACCTATTAAGAGGCACTTGTTTCTTTTTTGTGCTGGAAGATATCCTAATTTTCGATGAAACAGAAGCGTACAACCCTCTCTTTCTGAAAGCAGAAAAAAATATACCGACTGGTAATTGATGAAATGTTCACAGCACCGATAAAATAAGACCGCGACAGGAAAATGAAGCCTCTCGCAAAGACATACACGGCCAAAAGCACTGGAGAATGCGGGCATCGATCCCGCTACCTCTCGCATGCTAAGCGAGCGCTCTACCATTTGAGCTAATTCCCCACCTGAAGTCACCGCCCCTTTACCCACCATTCGCTAGTCTCCCCCCTCCCACTGACGGGCTAATACTCCACAGAATGTACAGAAATTTGATCTGTCGTCTCTCGAGCACGAACAACTCCTTCCCCCCGCCCCCAAATCACAGTAGCTGGGCAGTCAGAGCCCTCTAATCCCCTACCGACATTCCCGATAGGAAAAAACAGCGTTCCAGCGAAACGCAGAAACAATTAGGTCTTCCTAAAAGCGCATTGCTTTTGACAGCCCTAGTGGGAATTTTGCCTAACATGAAGTCTGGACTCCTAGAGGTAACCGCACGAGCTTCATTCAGTGGAGCTGTATCTGGGTAACATACGGGCTGCGTTTCCAGGCAATTGCACACTTACGTTCCCATCAAACAATGCTTAGAGAAATCTGGATATATTTAAATAGTGCATTTTTCTAAACCAGATTTTTCCAATTTGGAAATCCCTAAGTGGAAGACAATCAGCTAAATTACTTTACCCATCTTCACATTTTACATTATATATATGACAGAATAGGCAGAGTCCTTCCAGTTCTTTCTCTTATGGCAATAGAGTCTAGGCTCACGTTATAAATAGGGGGTTAAAAAAAAAAAAAAAAAAAAAAAAAGGCAACCAGGCAAATGGAACCATGGGAAGCAAAGAAATAGTTCACATTATTTATTTACATCTCTCAGGAAATTTTAAGTTGTGGCTTTATCACCCAGTAGACATGCACACTCACACATACATATAAAAATCAAGAATACAAAGTTAAAATGTACCAAAAAAGAAATTACCATAATGAAACAGCTGTGAAAATTCTGTTCAGTGGTTTGGTTTCACAAAAAAGAAAGAGGAAGTTGTGAAATTTTACTGCACTTACAGGATTAAATAATTGGCTTTTCTGGCAAAAAGAACTGCTGAAATTAAATTTATTAAATAATTACAGAAAAAACCCTTATTTGCCCAAGATCCTTTAATACACATGAATCACATTTACACATGAAGATTTTTCAAGTCTTTGCTCTCCAATGACTTAGTGATTTCAGACAGCACAAACCCCAAATTTCAGTCTTTGGTCTAACCCTAAAGTCCTGGACACTCTTCTATTAACTTGCTACCTGCTCCCTCACTCTGACTGAAAGAGCTGGCTTGGGAAAAAAAAATACTTCTCCTTTTCCTATTAAAACCTAATTAATGTAGAAAGCAGCATCTGAAATTAATTTGCAGGAGATATTTATGTTCTTACAGATAGAATTGTTCTATAGATACCACTGACACTCAAACAACTGGCTGACCCAAAGACCCACATGTCAGTATGTCTGGCAAAGTAAGGAAGCTCAGTGCTACTTCTGCTCTGGGATGTTTCACATGACCAGTAGGACTCCAAAATGTCCAGTGGTTCTTTTGCTGAGTCATACAGCACTTAGAAACACAGTACTTAGGACACTATGGTGCTCTGGAATGCTTTCATTATAACTAAATCCCACTTTCAGAAGTGACTCTGAGTTATGCCATGGTTTGGCACTATACATTTCAGCACACTATAGCTGTTGCTGTAAATGAGTTGACTTGATTCCTAAAAATTCCACTCAATATTTTTAGCCATAATACCTTCTGCTTTCAAAACAATTGACAAAACCAGGTAATCTAGAATTACTCACAGACAAAAATCAAGTTTCTCCAAACAGGAATTTGTACCTCTTTAACTGTTTCAAAGCAATTACAAAAGAAAACTCAACAACCCAAACAAGACCAACAAAAAGGTCAAAACAACTATAACCCTCAAGATCTTGATTTGTGCTTCGTAATTTTTTTTCAATTTTTCTTAGTATTTCTTCTGAAAAACAAACAAACAAACAAAACAACACCTAAATCTTAAAACCACCTATATTGTAAAACAATTACAATTTAGAACCAGAACAGGGAGACCAGACCTGTCGGTAGAAGAGCTGCATTCACTGATAAAGATACACATTTACAGTGTACTCAAAACAGAAGTATAGCACAAAAACATCACAATCAAGCTCACAAAAGAAAATACAACGTTTAAGGTAGCACTCACTTCAAGTTCTTCAACCCATGTTAACCTCTGATGTGATTCTTCAACTTCTCTTCTTGAGCTCAGTGTTACACTCTGAGCAAACTCTGGATGAGCAGTAGCAGAAGAGAAAGAAAACAACAGCTATTAAATTTTTACTAATGCAATGTAGGGCTAGTGTGATTGCAGGTGTTAAGAGCAATTGAAGAGCTGGAGCCTGAGTCATGGCAGTGCAGCACAAGAGTAGGAAGTGACCCATAGGAACTGCACCTCTTCCTTCAAACAAGCACCCCCCTAACTGCAAAAGATGATTTTGTGAAACCCAGTAAAACAACCTTCATGACCAGAAAGCCCCTGAGTAAAGGGTCGTGCACAAACCTCCTCCACCTGCTGTGTCATTCAATGGTCTCAGCCTGGACTCACTCAGGGAAACAACCCCAACACAGCCACCCTGCCCGCATGTTCCCACCCCCTCAGGACCTCTACTCCACCCTTCCCAGGTACCAAGCATGCCCTGCCCTGTTCTGGGACTTTCTGCAGATGCGGGTGCTTCCACCCACTCCAGTGACAACTCACTCCTCCAGGGCAGCTGCTGCCCTCTTTTCTTCTCTTTATAGATGGTGCGGTGAGCAGACTGTGCTAGGATGTTTGTCATCCTGTGAAGAGGTAAATGCTATAGCTGTGTCTCCTCCTAACTCTTGAGGCAGTGGTTGGGATGGCAGGTAAGTCTTTAAAAGAAAAGCCACCAGCCTTACTGGTGACCAACTCTGATGTTCCCTTCTGAATCATTGAGAGGAGAAGGTAATGTTGGAAAGAGCAGATTTTTACCCTAGTTTTCATCAATGCACTGGTGGTAGAGTGAAGGAATAACAGCCAAGTATGCCTTTACATGAACCTAAGTGTTTTTTTCACAATGTAAATTCATAATTTGGTTTATGTTCATGCATTTTCCTAGACATTGCTTTGAGAGTGGAGGTTGAAAAACGTAATCAAAAAAAACCATGTATCAATATGAGTTTAAGGAGGGCAGAATTCTTATCTTTGAACCGTATCCCTGGTAGTTTCTAACATTTGACAGCATGATTTCTAAATAATTTTAATATGCAATCTTTCTTTGTCACTTTAAATTTTTTTTTCTTAGAGATTATAAAACATAAGGGTTGTTTGCACCTCTAAAAGCTACTCCTGTCTTGTAAAAAAATCTTGGCTTCTGAACTTTTGACATCAAACTTCAGGTTGCTGCAAGAAAAAGCAGTGTTATTAGTAGATGTAAAAGCCCACTTTTGCTTTACTCAGCCAGCAGGCTTGGTGAAACTGTGTAAGCTAAGGTGCTCCAGCTTACACCCTTCTTCCTTAGTTCTTTGGAGTTTCTGAAGTTTTGGAAATGACACATCTCCTGTGCATTTGTAACCTTGTTATTTTTGTATAATGCTACACATTTTTTCTGAAAAAAAAAAGAAAAACCCTGGAATTAATGTTTTGGGGTTTTTTTCAACAATGAGTGTTTCTTCTGCTAGAAGTTCTTAGTAAAATTACAGCTACTTCAACACTTCTCAAACGAATAAAAGGTTATGGAAAAACATTAACGGTGTCCGATAACCTGAAACAAAATCAATGCAGACTCTCAGATGTTTACCAGTCATTTTGGATTATAGCAGCATTGGAATTGAGAGTAGCCATCTCTAAAACCATGTGAAAAGCTTTATATTCTCTTAAAGACAAAAATAAGGTGAAGGTTGGTGATTTTTTTGTTTGTTTGTTTGTTTTAATCCCAATACTCAACCTGGAAGTTGCTCAGGAGTGCTTGGTCTATAAAGGTTCCTTGTCATCACTTCAAAAAATGATTGATGTTTACCATGGAATAACAAGTACTGGTTAGCTAATTAGCTCTAAAGTCCTAGAGATGATCAAGTAAACAGGTGCTTTTAGGCCCTGATGACCATCAGCATCAGGTGGTTGACACTGCATAAATAAGATAATGTGAAAAAAAAAAGCACCTTACTTCAGTTGGATTTTGTATCACAGTTTTCCACCCAGCGTTTTCAACAGAAAACCTGCTGAAGTGCCTGCACATGTTCAAGTAGCTGCTATAGAACACTGAATTATTTACTTAGCAAAATCTCTCGTTTCTTCACAAGTGCTACGATGACATAATTTTCATGTTGAGTTTAATCTTTAAAACATGCTATAAACATTGAAAAACTATACACAATTACACACCCTTCCCTTCCAAATAAAAAATCTGACAAGACTAGCTTTAGCATAAGAAAAACCAAAACCAACCAACCAAACTCCCCAAAAAATCTAATATAGCTCAAAATTACAGCTGGCCATAAATCCACAGAAGCTTTATATCTCATTATTACTCTCACTGGCACCATTCATGCTCTTAGAGCTGAAAACTATATTTTTTCTGAATACCATTACTCTTTATTCATATTCATATGTTCTTGTGGCTGGCACTGTAAGTAAATCAGTGCTGAAGCTTGTCAAGCACCAGGTGAATATTGCCATAGACTAGAGACAGTGGGTTAGTTTCAGTTATTCCTACCCTTTGTTACCATATGTCAAAGACTCCACCTCCAGGAACAACTGGATGGGTGTGTACAGTAGCTCCAAGCCATCTATCACATGTCAGGGTTAATGTACATAAAATGATTTAGTGTCATCAGAAGCCAGTAAGATGATGTAAAAACAAGACAGGCTAGTTAGAAACCAGTCAGATGGCAATCTTACCTCCCCTCATGCTCTAATTTCATTTCCCTTTATCCTGACTTAAACTTGATGGATGAGTAACTTCTCCCATTCTGCTGTGGAGTGAAAAACACAACTTAACTTTGCACAGAGCCATTGTCTTGTGTAGCACCAACACAGTACAGGAACAACTTAATCTATAAATGAAGATTTTCAAGCAACAGGGAGAAAGTCAGCAGGTGGTAGATTAAGGGCTGTATAATTTGGCTGTATGTGTAGGAGCACATGGAGCTTTTGGAAAATAGCAGTAGTGCACACCACCATAACAAACCAGGTGGAGTTTGCAGACTCTTCTCATCCTTCAGAGAACCAGAGCCAGAACCAGCAGTCTTGCTTGGTACATCACTATGTTTCAACGAGATACCTGAAAGACTTCTGTTGTTAAAATAAGTAGGGGGAGCATGTAAAGCGGAGCTCAGCCTGGGTTTAGTTGAGCTCAGAAAACCTGGGGTGACCAACTACATGAATGTGGAAGTTGTTACAGGTGCTTTCACACTACCTTTTTATCAGAAATAGTGTGGCCAGTAAGACTAAGAGATTGTCCCCCTGTACCTGGCATTGGTGAAGCTGCACCTCGAGAACTGTGACCAGTTTTGGGCCTTGCACTACAAGAAGGACATTGAGGTGCTGGAGCAAGCCCAGAGAAAGGCAACAGAGCTGTTGAAGGGTCTAGAGGATAAGTGATATGAGGAGTGGCTGAGGGAACTGGAGTTGTTTACTTTGGAGAAAAGGGGATTGTGGAATGAGAAGGGAAAAGCTTTGTAGAAGGGGAGAGGGCTGTCCCGACGAACCAGGAAAGCGAATGCGAGGAGAAGGAGCCCTGGGGGCGGTTCGGGAGGGAGCACAGCTGCGGGGACGACGGCCAAAACCCCGGGGGCGAGCGCGGAGCATCCGCGGAGCGGGGCCGTCCCTGCGGCCGAGGCACCGCTGCTTCCCGGGCGGAGAACGGGATCGGGGCTGCGGGGAGCCGGGGGGCTCTGGGTGCGGTGCTGGGGGACCCGGGGGTCTCTGGGTGCAGTCTTGGGGAGGGTCGTACATCATCATGACCCCTGTCTACGATACAGGCTTTACGCTCTGTGTGAAGTCATGCAAGCACGGGTGTGTGCGTTTTTCAGTGCTTTAAGGCTGGATTAATTACCGGGAAGTGCATTCAGTGGGGTAATAAATTCGAAAAATAAGGTCATAAATTAGCAAAATACAGATGTGTTTTATTTCACTTGACTGTCTCACACCAGAGGAGCCAGACACCTTCCAAAAGGATGTGTGTGCATATATATATATACTCTTATAAAAGGATGTATTTGTGCATATAAATATTGTACTCATATAAAAGGCTGAGTGTGTGCATATGTATATATATATGCACACACACATATGTATAAGCTTTTACTGTAAAACAAGCATATATTTTTTGGATTCATTAAACATTTCCTGAACCTGGCTTTACGTGTGCATGCCCTGAAAATTGGAAATAACATGGGTTTCCTTGTTGAACTTGGAACAGTTGCTCAATAAAGCTGGGCTTTTTTTTTCAATGAAACATTTGGTTTCTTTTAAGTAACTCTGTGTTTTGGAGAGCTTCTTGCATGAAAACAACTAAATAGCAAAGACACGTGTTATAAAAGGATGAATAAGATTATACTGGTAGAGTACATGCTGAAAGATGTCTCATGATTCCAAGCTGTGAGTTGCAGTCAAGTTGTTGGTGAGTGGAAAGAATGACTCAGCAAAAACCAAGAAATTCATAATCAAATGTAGTTATGCTGTGGTTTTTGGTAACTTCAGAATGTGCATCTCCAAGTTCCCAAATTTTTTTTTTTCAGATGGGGAATTAGCTCAAATGGTAGAGCGCTCGCTTAGCATGCGAGAGGTAGCGGGATCGATGCCCGCATTCTCCAGTGTTTTCAGTATTGATGTCATTATAAATGAGACAGCAGCATTTCAAAATATTTTTCTTGTATAATGGTACAAAGAAACGTGAAAGAACTGTAATACAGGAAAAAGTTAACATGCTGTTTTAAATAGTTCCTTTTTTCGTTTCCAAATTCTGTATTTGTTATCTTGCCTACAGGGAGAAAAAATATAATCTTTGCATGAAATTACAAAATAACTGATATTTTAATGTAATAATAAATGACATCTACAAAACATTGAGAGGAGTAAATGAGTAATTTTTTGACTGGTCCCTAAGTTTTTGGTTAATGATTTTTTAACTTTCATAACTTTAAATTTGGTATTATAGTGCTTAATGAACAAAATTTTGTATTCATGCTGTAAGACTCATTACTTTTGTTATATTTTGATTGTGTAGGCTGTTTACTAGGAAGAGTGGGTAGAATATTCTACAGCTCTTTTGCATCTGGTAGCAAGGTTCTGTCCTTTTGTCAGAAGACCCGGGTGTGATGTTCATTGTTAGCCTAAGACTGTCTAAAAAAGAAGTATTAACCCTGAAAAAATTGGCACACAGGCATGGGGTGGCCATTGTGCTTCTTTCTGACCTTGGAGCTGGGCAGATTTTATCTTAATGCAAGTAGGAGCACAGTCTGGTTACACTCAGTATGACCATGTATAGAAATCTCCAGCAGCCCTTCTACACCTGCTCTTTATTCCAGGGAATAGAAGACGACTAACTTGTGGCACCTTTTTTTCTGTTCAAGGCCACAATATTTTCTACAGTGATGTTATAATAAAGGAGGGGTCTTTTTTAAAGATTGTGACTTTTTTTCCAATATCCTTACTATTTCCACAAAAATATTTATATAAGCTACACAAAAGAATCTCTACAATCAGTTTGTTGTGACAACATAAAGCTCCACACCTTTAGGAACAGTTTCACTGTACTGGAAAAAATTAATTCTTTTTTTGTAAATATTGAAACTCCTGCTTATTCCCGTTAAAAAACCTGGTCAAAACTAGTAACTTGACAAAAGGAAATAGAAATCAATGGAAGAACGACAAGCTGCTGTAGATTTATCGTTTTTATGTAGGCACAGGTAGTAACCAGTGCTTTGGCTGAAATGAACAAAGGAAAAAGGAAGGGAGGCAGAGCACTCTATGTGTGAGAATGGGGGCAAGTCCTCATCGGTGAAGAGGTTTCAGGTTAGTTGAAGGAAAAACATTTTGCATCGTTGTTTTTTGATCTCTACCAGAAGAACCTGTAAAGGACTCTCTCTTTATAAGCTGTAAAGGAAAGAACTAAGTGTATTTATAAAATAGGATGCCGAGAACAGCATGTGGGTGCTGCCACTAGTTAGCAAGGTGTGCAAGGGACAGTGTTCCAGCGAGAAGCTGCTGCTGGCAGCAGCCCTGTGCTGGGGCTGTGAGTCCTCCTGGGAGTTCCTCATCACAGTGACTCTCCAGTGACCCCCAGCACAGGTTTTGGGTCGTGTCCCGTTTCAGGTGCGTTTGCCTGCATGTAGCTTTGGTGAGCCTTTCCCTCCTGCCCATGTGAACGCCGACAAGGCCCTCTCGGATGCTGCCCTTCCCGAGCTCGCTGCTCCTCACCTGCATTCCTCAAGAAGGGAGCTACCTTTGGCCATCAGGACCCAAGCACAGTGCCAAGCTGTAGTTCGCACAGAGGATGTGCAAGGCGCTGCTGGCAGCAGCAGAGCTTGGCGCTGTCTTCGGTGGGGCCCTGGAGCTGCTGGTAAAGAAATGCTTGGCTTCACAGCTAGACATTCCTGGAATTCATTTTCCGCTGGTTCTTACGCTACCGAACACTGCGTATTTCTGCCTTTGAACCTGTCACATCACTCTGAGGAGCTAAAGCTAATCGCCACCTCTTTGATATACTTCTCCTAGTATTCCTGTGGCTTTTTAATTTTTGTCCGTATTCTTTTTCTGCCTTTTTTTTTGGTGGTGGTGGGGGGGAAATGTGTGTGCTCCAAAGACCCTCCGGAACCCAAGTGTTGTTAGGAGCCAAGCTAAAGAACCAAAGCTGCGAGCGAAGCTTCACCTCTGTGTGATTCCCTCGTCACTGGAGATGCGGGCTGAGAGGGACAAGTGTGGGTGTCTCGTTGGAGGTGCAGCCCACTGGGGGGGCTGTTCGCTCCCACAGGCGCAGGGGCCTGCCTGGGCCCAGGAGAGGGCGGAGTGCGGGCAGGGGCTGGGAGCGGGGCGGGAGCAGCGCCGAGAAGGTGCGCGGCTGCGGCGCTTCCCGGCGGGAAGTGACGAGGCCGCTCTCGCAGGAAGTGACGCGCGTGGCGGGCGGGCCCGGCCGGCGCAGGGGGGGCTCGGACAAGATG
>VXAU01003007.1:160934-187532 GCA_013399695.1 Formicarius rufipectus | reverse complement strand
CGTGAGAACCTCCGCGCAGCAACTCCAAGCCTCGTGCGGCTGAGAGCGGAGTGGGGAACGGAGAAGGGAGCTCCGCTGCGCTCCCAGGGCGGGGTGGAGGGACCTGCCTTCCCCGCCGCCGCCGTGCTCCCTCAACTTTCATTCATCGCCGGCACCGCCGCGCACCCCCCTCCCCTGGGCGGCCGGGCCGGGGCGGGCGGCGGCGCAGCCAGTGAGCGCNGCCGGCCTGCGAGCGGCGGTGCTATCCCATTGTTCAAGCGGAGAGAGCCAGGGTGCGAGGGAAGGAGCCGGTGTGTCGCCTCCGCTCTCCTGCTCCCCGCTGCCCCCCTCCGCCGTTTCCCTCCGCGCCGAAGGAGCGCCGCCACCAGGGAGCCGAGGGTCGGGCCGGGCTGTTTGGCACCAGCACCGATAGCTCAGGTGCACTGGCGGGATCGGGGAAAGGGGCGCCAGCGCTTTCGGAGGCGCTGTTACCTCGGTGGGCTTCGGGGGACCAGGAAAGTTGCTTCCTTTCCTGCAGCAAGCCCAGGAGCTGCTGAACTGGGCCTCACCTGGAAGGACTGACCAGTTCCCACCTTTCCCATCAGGTGCCTTTGCCGCAGCAACACCACGGTATCTGGGAGACCAAGGGGATCAGAGTAACACCCCCTCCCTGCCCCTCCCGCTCTTGCTGTACATCGCTTGTTATCTGCTCTGTCTCGCCGTGCTCCCGGGATCACAGAAGGATCTATAACTGTGATCTGTCACGGAGGAGAAGGTCGTGGATCAACTCCCAGCAGGGCAACGAATCACTTCTCGGCTGCTTATCATTATCGTGGCTTTAGGACCAGCCCTTTCCTGCTAAACTTGGCCTGGGAGTGTACAGCAGGAGGGGGCGTGGGGGGTAGAGAGCCAAGCCCAACAGCATCTTGTGTGTTTGACTTTTTTTTTTCTCCCCCTTCCCTCCTCCTTCCGTGAGACAGTTTGATGAATGCCTGCAAGAGGGGTATGATTTGCTAAGGCGCCTCTGGCAGGGCGGTGTGTGTGCGGTGTCGAGCCCCGCCGCCGCCCCCCGTGGGGCTGTGAGCGGCCCGCGGCGGGGGACGCGCGTGGGAGCGGCTGCAGCGCTACGCGGGCCGCCGCGCAGGAAGCGCCGTGGGGCGGACGGGGCTCCGCGGCCTCTCGCCGGGGGCTTCAGCGAGGAGTCACGGCTTTGGAAGGGGCGAGGAGGAAGATAAGGAGCTCGCCCAACTCCGCCGCACCCTGAGCCTGGGGGGTTTGCTTCGACATCGCAGGGAGCGTGTGAAGACGAGACCCCAAGTGCTGCCTCTCCCCGTCACCGACGGGCTAAGCGAGGGACGGCCCGGCCCCGGCCCCGCGCCCAGCGAAGTTGCCTTCAGCCGCGGACCGGTGCCACCCGCCTCACTTTGCCGGGGTTGTTTTCTTGACTCAGCTTTGGATAGAACGGACTTCGCTGTCTCTGCACCCTGAAAGTTGTCGGAGCGCTCCCCGCGGCGAGGAGGGCGGCGCGCCCCGCGCCTCCCGGGGCCGAGGCCGGTGGGCCCGGCCGGGCTGCAGCGGGCGGTGATGATGTGCGGCTGGGGGAAGCTCACCCTGTCCCTGGGGCTGCTGCTGGCGATGGCGGGCGCGGTGGCGCCGCAGCCGTGCCCGGCGCAGTGCTCCTGCTCGGGGAGCACCGTGGACTGTCACGGGCTGGCGCTACGCGGAGTCCCGAGGAACATCCCCCGCAACACCGAGAGGCTGTAAGTAACCCGGCCGGGGCGGCGGCGACCGCCCCTCAGCTCCCGGTTACCCTCCGAGCTCCCTCCGGCTGGAGGACTGAGGTAGCCCCCGGCGCCGGCCGGGTTTGGGGTCCCGACGCCCTTTGGGTGGGGGTTTGCGTTCCCTTCATGTGCTGGCCGTGCCCGCTTCGCGGCGATGCGCGGAGGGGCGGGAGAGGTGGGCGCTGCTTCCAGACGCTGCCTTCCATCTCGGGAAGCCGCGATGTGGAGCGTGGTTCTCTCCTCCGCGGGGAGCGGGGGCGGCGGGGCGGGCACCGCTGCGGCCCGGGGGGCGCCCCGAGGCGGCGGAGGAGCAGCCTCCCCCCCATTTCCCGGCAAAGTTGGCTATTACGGCTCGCCTTGCCTGGGGCAGAGCCGGGCTCGGCTCCGCGGGCGCGGGCGGTCAGGCCTGGGGGCGCGGAGGGGCGCGCATCTGCCCGTGGGCGAGGGCGCGCCAGGGTGCGAGAGCCGCCTTCGTCCTCGCGGGGCACCAAGTCTTGCCGCTACGGTGATCCCTCCCTCGCGTGTACCCCGCGACTGGGGGTATTTCCTACGTGTGGCCGGTGATTTATCATATCAGGCTGCCTTTCACAGGGGTCTTAGGGGAGTGGAAGAGGTGAGCGTATTATTTCTTGCTCTCTAATAAGTTATTTAAATGTTGGCATATGAGCGCACCTCTGGAGTGGTGAATTTCACTCAGGAAGAGTGTCAGGGCCACACTTCTCCTGAGACTCGTGTGGTTTCTTTACAGTGGTGTTTTGGCCACATGTGGTATAAAACACTAAAAAAATACCTTTTTTTTTTTTTCTCTCCTGACTACGTCGAGAATGAGCTGTAATTGTTAGAGTAGCTCCCATGTAATACCACTTCCTCGTGGCTTACCTCAGGAATTGCCAAGTCTGGTTTTATTTGTAGAGATTGGAATTGAGCGAAGTTTGTATCTTGAACCTAAAATGTTATGAAAAAAAGAGACATATACTTCCGAAAAAAAGTAGTTTAGAAGTATGAACAGAACTGCTAGGGCCTAAATACAGGTTTCCGTGGCTTCTGAACGCCCTTTGCATTGTGCAGTCAGTATAGGTTCCTGTGCAGCAAGTGAAGAGCTAAGTTTTGGTAATCATATTTTCCATCATTTACTCCAACAGTGTTAGCCTTGTTTGAAACCTAATGTTTGTTAAAGGAAGTTAAACTCTATTCCAAATTTATGGAAATCTACTAGGAAATCTCAAAGTTGCTTAAAAATGGTAAAAATTGTCTTTATTTCAATCAGTTTTTCTAACAGTCAAATACTGTAACATATACATATATATGTAGTACATTTAGTGTTTTTCTAAATGCAGTTATAACCATGTTCTGAGAGCGTTTGACTCTTGTATTATTAAAGATTGCTGTTAAAGATAGATATGAGCTTTATAATGGCAGGCAGAATTGACTTTGTAAGAGTCTCTTGTTACAAAGTTTCAAACTACAGCTTTCAAGATTCAAAACCTTGGTTTGGTTCCTTGGGAGTCAGAAACTCACGGGGTGTTAGTTGTAGGAATGGTTGGTCATGTTTGTTTATATTCACTTACATCACCAAACTTCTGAAAACGCTGTGCCCATGAATACACACAAACCAATTTAAAAGTAGCTTTTGAATGTTTTAATTTTGCTGCTTATAAATTATTCTTCTTAGGGATCTTAATGGAAATAACATCACAAGAATCACGAAGACTGACTTTGCTGGTCTAAGGCACCTTCGAGTTCTGTAAGTTTTCTCTTTCTACCATTGATATAATTAACTTTTTAGAACTGATGCTGCAGTATGTAGTTACCTTTCAGTTCATTAGCTGGATGGGTTATCACTTTATAACTATCGTGCTCCTTCATCTGAACTTAAAACCCCTCTGCCATGTGTTAGGAATAAATTAGCAGTTGCCTTAAGTATAATTTGCTTAATTATTTTTAATCTCTCCTTAAGGTTATGAGAGCTTGAGGATTTAGTTTGACATGTAGCTTACAAGTAAGAGCTGCAAAAATTGGTTGAATAACAGTTGGAGTTAATTCAGTTTAAGGTTATGAAATTTACAGTTCACACTAAAAATGGATGGTCTCAACCTGAACTATAGGGGAGTTCATTAAGAAAAAAGTTATTCCTTTAGTGAATGTAAAGGCAAGTCATGGGTGATGGTTATCACTTTTCTGCAGTTTCTGGACAAAAAAGAAACTTTAACAGTGGATTTGAGGAAGGAATTATTTGGTTGGTTTATTTGGGTGGGTTTTTGTTTGTTTTAAGTTTTGTTTCAAACGTTCTGAAGGTTCTGAAATTTGGTAGGGCTTTTTTCTCAGGGAAAAATGTAGCTGCTTATCGTATTTGATAAGGCTGGTTTAATTTGATCAAGTAGTGTTATAAAATCCTTTTCCGTTTCTATCTGAAGTAAAACAACACTATAGTAGTTTCTAATTTTGTTAAAAAAAAGAACTACTCTTATGGTTACAGTCTCTGTGCAGTCTTCCACTGATGTTTCTCCCAACACTACGATTCAGTATTTTAGTTTTGTTATTCTCATGTGAGCCTAATATTGCCTTCATACTGTTTGACTGGAGTTTTATAACTTGCTGAAGAGCAACGATATGTGTGCACACAGCATGTAAGCATATGTGTAGTTTTTTAACTTGGAACTCTAAGTAAATGAGCAAATGTAATATCAATTCCTGTTTCTTTTACTGAGGATTATTTTCCTTTTTTTTGGGCTTATGAGCCCATGTAAATTGTTGATGGCATGGGTCTGGGAAGTTAGTGGATGTCACTCTAGGATAGGGTTGTATTGTTTTAATGAAAGTGTGGTGCCTTTAAATGACCACTGTTAATACAACGATTTATCTCAGAGATATTAAAACTTACGTATAAAATTTCTATATTTCAGTCAGCTCATGGAAAACAAGATTAGTACTATTGAGAGAGGAGCATTCCAGGATTTAAAAGAACTGGAGAGGCTGTAAGTATCTTTAGTTCTAAAAGTATGAACTTTTTTTAAACAAATTAGTTGTGTTAAGATACAGAGGCTTCTGGTTTTATTTTTTTGTTGTTTAAACTTGTGACTTCTAGCCTTATTGAGACACAAGAGAAGTAAGAAATTTTTAAGCAGTATGTATGTGACTCAGTTTGGAGGAGGGCGCTTTCATAAGCAGTCCAGATTTGAAGTGTAAAATGAAATTTGTCCGCAAGAAAGTTTGAATGCTATGAAATATTTTCACTTGAATCTTGAATACACAAGGACATTTTGAAACATAAATACACCAGAAAAAGGTCTGTTCTGTGATATACAGTGTTAGGTGCAAGTCTTGGAGATGTTAGATGTTTTATACAATGTTTTATTGGACATAACTACTGATTATAAAATGTTGTTACATAGTATGAAAGGAGTAATTGAATTCTACTCCCATTTTTGAGTAAAGCTTTTACTAAGGCTTAGAAAAGGTAGGAACTGTTATCTTTCAAAATGATTTGAAGTTGAATTTTAAGAAAAGATTAAGTTCTGTGGGGAAAGAAGATGGAGCAGAGATGCGACTATCTTGTCTAGTGAAACTGAAGTACAAACACCAGCTTTGTTGCAGTGGGACCTAGAAAATGAGTAATTCCCAAACTAGTTTAGCTTTTTGTAATAGTTGTTTAATTTTCAGTATATTTCGTTGCACTTCAAATGGAAATATTTTTTTAAATGTGTTGGACAATTTGGGACATCTGATTTGTTCATGGCAAGCTGCTGGTTGTTGGATATAATTTGTTTAGAGTCAGGAAAGTCCAAGAATGTCACTGTATTAATAAACGTCCATGTAGAACTTGAGTTGTGCCTGTATTATTAAGCATCTTAGTTGCTGCATTTTCATTATATCACCTTTTCTTTAAGAATGCCTGAGGCCTTGTTTAGTTTTTCTTGTGCTGCTGCTTTAACTGCATAAAAGTATTTTTACTCTATTGAAAAGCAGCACTGGACTGAAAATGGTTTGTCT
Organism: Formicarius rufipectus; assembly: GCA_013399695.1. Lineage (NCBI taxonomy): Eukaryota > Metazoa > Chordata > Aves > Passeriformes > Formicariidae > Formicarius > Formicarius rufipectus. The sequence continues at coordinate 181,782 of VXAU01003007.1, read as the reverse complement.
TATTATAGTTGCTTTGTATCTACAGCTGCTCTGTCTTTAAAACAAAAATCTCCACAGTCGTCCCTGTGGTTTGGTTGGTCAATTTGATGAAGTTATTCAAGAGACTTAGTAACTACCAGTGTAATTGTATTTCTTTAATAGTTTGAATATTATGTATCTGAGATAATTACTTTTTTTTTCAAAAAAAGCATAACTTTTTGACCTAAAAATGGAAGTGTTATTATATATTACAACTTTTTTAATAAATTTTAATGAAATCGGTTGCTCTTTGAAAAAAAAAACCAAAACAAACAAACAACTGACTATGCATTTCTAAGTTGTACTAAAACACTTAATGCAATGCTTTTTTTACAATGCATTTTAAACTTTTTACAAAGCATAGGGATTTGGTACCGTTTCTCCTGGTGAGGGATATATTGGGATAATATATACACATACCTAAGTTCAGTTTATGGGGTCTTGATAAAAAAATTAATGCTGTTCATATTGCAAAAGTGTGTAGACGTGTGAAATGTTAATAAACATTAAAAGATCCATACTTTCACTGTGAATGTGGTTTGACACATATACCAAATGCTTGCAAAGTTTTAAACCGGCTTGTAGTCAGCTTTATTTCTTGATTATATCCAAGTAAGATCCTGCTATCTGGTTTATTACCAAATTTCAAAAAACTTTTTAACTTCTCAAAATTTCAAGGCACTTGTGATATTTCTGAAGTATAGAATTCTAATACTAAACAAAATGAACTTCAGTAGTAAAACTTGTCTGATGTTTGTATTTTGCTGTTATACTTTCTGTTGGCTTTTTTTTCCCTTTGATGTTCCCTTGCTAATTAGAAAGCAATAGACGTTTTCTATTTACATAAGACACTAGTTCTGAAGAGAAATTACTACAATTGTGCATACTTTTGTGGGTTATTTTTGTTCACTCTTCAGTCGGCAAACTATGACACTTGAAAGTTTACTTATTTAGACCTATGAAGTTAGAATGTTTTTTGTCTTCAGCATTATTTTGCATGTGCTCCAACACTTGTCAGTTTATTTTGTTGGAATTCAGTCAGTGTTAGGTGTGTGGGTGACTTGTAATTTGAATATAAATGCAGGATGTCTTTAAACCGCCCCAGCTGTTGGCTAAGAGCAAATATTTCATATTTGTGAGGAAAAGCTGAGAAAATTCTTGTTTACAACTGCCAAGTCCATCTGATGAAGGCACATTGTTATCTGACAGCCAATTCATCTCCTTGGGATTCTGAAATCCAAAATGATTTCTCAGGAAACCTGTGGGTACTTCCTTCAAGTATTTTCTTGTGTACATTAAGTAACAAGCTTTAAAGCTTTTTATTTTTTTTTCAATGTTTAAGTGTAGGTTGTCACATTCTCACTCTTAAGTGTAATGTGCCAAGCTGTTATCAAAGAATACCTGACGCAGACCTTTTAGCATGCCAGCAAAAGGTATAAGAGAATCTTACTGCAATTTAAATTCAATTTTGTTTATAAGATTGTTTACATGTAATGTTTCCTATGTGAAAGTGTCTTGTGCTCTGAAATACAGGCTGAATTTTAAAATTTATTTCCTCTACTTCAGTACTTTCATTACTATGAACAACAGACTTTCACTGTAGTGTCTCTCTGGGGAAAAAAATGCCCATCTTGAAGTGGTGGGGTTTTTGTGTGGCTTTTTTTCTCTCTCTTTTGATTGGAATTTTCAATTACAAAATTTTTTGTAGACACTCTGATTTCCAAGGAATTGTTTGGCTCATCTGTGAGTTACTTGTGTATATTCAGTTTTAGACCTGATAATCCAAAATGCTGAATATTTTCAGCTCCCTCTAATGAAACAGAGGACCTGAAGCATTTTGCAAAATTAGTCTCAAAGAGGAGAAACTCTTAACTGTCTCTTCAGAAGAGAACTGCTTAGAGTGATTTGATTAAATCCATATATACCTATCTTATCTCAGGTGGTTTCTCCTATAGTTTAGCAAAATGGTAACAAATCTCTAGTACACTAAGTATATGTGGTAGTATGTACACAAACCTATTTAGACCTCCTACACTTCACAGTGGGAATGTGTCATACCAGTGTAATTGTAGAAGTGCAGTGGAACCAAAAGCTACAATAAATACTGCTGTAACGTAGGTGATTCTTACTGAAGCAGCCCTGTGTTAAAGCAAAAATGTTCAGTTTGCAATAAATGACTGTATAGGTATGCCTGCTGCATAAGAACTGGGAAGGAAAACAAAATGGAAACTAGGAACTTAATAAGTTTTAGGCTTGTGGGAACTTTAATAGCTGTAGAAACCCTGGTGAAGGTGATTTTTTGGTGTAAGCCTTTTAGTTGGATACTTCTGTGAGAAGTCTTTAGTCAAATAAATGGGTATACACCACAGTGCTCACTTTGCTCCAGTCTCAGGCAGTCCTGAAGGCTCAGCTCTATAACAACTGAGACCTTGAGGCTCCAGTCCGAGCCGATTCAGTACAGTACTGCCTGAGCTAGCAAGTCTGTAATGAATATAGCTTTCTTCTCAACCTGTGTCTTGAATGGCAGAAGCACAGGGTCTGTGTTGTGTAGATGCTCTTTCTGCTGGAACAACCCTTTTGGATAGAAAAATGGGCTGTATGTATTGAAGTTCCATTGGGACAGCTTGTATCTTTGAGTACATCCCAAGGCAGTGCTAAAAACTTTTGATGTTGATTGTCCTGTATGTAACATGTGCAAAACTTTCTGTATTAACTGGGTACTTGTGTGGGCCTATGTTCCTGAGTAGGACCTCTAAAGAGCATGTGGCTGTTCAGTATGTGGCAGGTCCCATAGGGAAAGGCTTGAGATATGAACTAGTACGTTGTGTGAGCCTCTTACATAGACCACAGTCGTGTATTGTTGGGTTTCAGTATGCTTCATGGCAGGAAGACAAAAAGGGTCAAGGTATTTTCACATTTATGGATTTTCAGAGACAATTGCTTATTACAGGGGACAAAACCTTTTGAAGCCATTCCTTTTGAGAATGTGGAATTGAACACCTTTCTTTGTAAAACTGTCATCTTGGGTGTGATGTTCATAATAGTTTGAAATAGTCTCTTAAGGAAGCAAGATGAAGATAAATGGTACATCTCCATTTTCTGAAAACTAATGGTGTTAGACATTGCTTTAAAAATTATTTTTAGTAAGTGTAGTCTGTTGTTATCCCAAAGGCCACATCCCAGTGTTTTTACAAGTTATTGTCATCTGGAGGGAAGCATAAAATTTGGTTGAAGACAGCTGCTATAGACTGTTGAGCCAGTTCTGTTATAAACTACTTAAATCTAAAATTTTCTTACAGTTTTGTAGTCCAGAAGTACAATGTAGTCAGGTTTTGAGGGCTTAAATATGCTACACTTCTTTATAGAGAAGTTACCTTTGCATTTGGGAAAAAAAAAAGTATTTTTTTGGCTCATAAGGGAAAATTGTGATAGGAACTTTTTTTTTCTAGTAGTTTGGATTCCAGCTGTTACCATTCTAAGACTATGCTAAACATGGAAAAAATGTCAGGATAGGAAGAGTTTACAGCAGTTGTTTGAAAACTACCCACATATTTCTTCCTTTATTTGTATTATGTATAATAATCCATTGAGGCAGTAGTATGCCAGTAAAATGCTAATTTGGAGCATGATTCTGCAGAGGCATTTACCATGTGAATAACTTGGTTTGCATGTGCAGTCCCACAGATTACTCTTGTTAGAAAGGTAACTTGTGTGGCCTAAGAAGTTTGCAGGCCAAGCCTCTACACTTGTGATAGTTGAGTTAACAAAATTTATTTTTAAAATGCCATTGTATTTTAATATTCTAAAGTGTTACCTGTGTAGACCTAAAGCCAAGCTAAAAAAAAAACCTGCAAAACAACCCAAAACCAAAAAAAGGCCACCAACCCCCATGAATCCTATTTCTGCTGTAGTGTGTAGATAAAATGTTACTCTCACAGAACAACTACAACTCCTGACTTAGTATCTTAGCTAAACATCCTCCCATACCTCCCCAAAAAGCAGCCCCCCTGAGCTGTGTGGTAAGAATAAGCTGAAATCATGAGTTCAAGAAAAGAATGCTGTAAGGATTGAACATCAAGTTGATACATGAAATAGCTTTTAAACTGAAAACTATCTATGTTGTATTTTCACATTTCTTACGGTGCATTACTGAATGATGTAGCAAGAAATATTTCAAGAATTAAATGTTACTGTTCATCCATTTTTCTAAATTTTTACAACTATTCTAAAATGTCTAGCTGAGGAATTGTCTGGATTCCATCTCCACAAATACATTCAAAGAAGTTAATAAAAGTTAACATGAAGAAAGCACTTAGGTGTGTACTTGTGTTTGAGTAGCACTGGAAGTTATTATGGTTTTGTTCATGCTGTGGATGGACAAATTGAAACTTACAGATGTGACACAGCACTGAAAGAAAAGTGTATTTCCACTAAACAGTTTCAAGGAAAAGTTCTTAGTAAACTAATTATAGTACTACTTTGGTTCCTGGATACATATCTGTATGTGTAACTGTTGTGTTGCAATTTTTGGAGTAAGAGTTTGATTATAAATATTAAATAGGGTTCAATATAATAATATGTGTTTTAGCTGTATTTTGCATATTGCAGGGTTAGAGTTATCTGTTTGAGCTCTAACCCACTCTGTTTTGAAATTATAGAATCTAAACGGACTTATTAGGAGTTACCATGATCTTTGAATGTATGGTGTTTTACAAAGCATCAGATCTTAAAAGATTATGCATAGCAGGATGGACTAAGAAATAAAATGTTCCATCTGGGATAAAAACAATACAGCTTATCGTAGGCAATATTGCCCACCAGGTGTGGACATTTATCAAGGGAATTAACAGCTGCTTCAAAACAGGCTAGATGAACTAGTACTGCTCTTTCTGTCTATTCTAGAGGAGGGCTGCACTATATTATGTTTATCTCCTTTCTTAGGGTGCAAACGTGGTGTATCACTGATAGGATAAAACATGGTGTTCAGAGATTAAAATAAACCACTGTGCTGTCTTTTTATTATGTATTGATGTGTGGCATGAGATTGCAGTTTTATTCCAATTACTTGACTAGCTCTATTGATAAAATGTAAATTCCAACTAGGAAAATACTAACTTCTAAAAGAGGAATAGTGGGATTTTTGTGATTCTTTGTCAACTGCATCAATAAATCTCAGAATAATTAGGTTTGAGCTGAACTTTTTCTTTCTGGGTTTTGAATATCTGATAGTACCAAGTAATTTTACTTACAGAAGTGTTATAAACTTAGATTTTATTCTGCAAAGCTGTGTGATCAAACTTCGAGGGCAGCGACTTTTGGAAAAAGTGCCAGATGTTACCTGTTTTTTATGGTGCAGTTTTGCAGTTTTAGCTGGAGTAAAATCTGATTTTTATTTTATTTTTCCGGATGTGAAGTATAAAGGCTAATTTAGAATTTTAGGATCTCTGGTGAAAAATGCCATATTGGTGGAGTCACCAGGACTGTTCCAGGAATAATTTATATCACTACTGTAGCTAAAAGCAGCCAATAAATGATATTTCATCTTATGCTTGACTATATGTAGTGTCAATGAAATGAATTTTTTTGGTGGTAAGACCTTGTGTTATCTAGCATAGAAGTTGTACTGAGCTCTTAGATTGAGTTCTTAGCTGCTTTAGCTAAAAGTTAGTCCCAGCTTCTTTTCTTGCTGAATGTTTGTCTTCATTTTGGTGTGCAAGTTTCTTAATGAAGTCTGAGAACTAATTTTTTTTTAGGTTGGTGTACATTCTGAACACTTCTGACTACTGTAAACAGCTGGACAGCCTACAATTCTGGAGGTTATGCATATACTTGTTTTATAAATGTTGCTTGATCTTATGATTTTCTCCTCCCTACAGCATTGATACTAATCATCTGTCTGGCATCAGTCTGAATACATGAGCATTTGAAGGGTTAATACCTTCACACGTGTGTGATAGGTAGCAGAAGAATAATGAATTCAGGTAGAGAATACGTGGTTTTGAACAGCCCTGAAGGGGATGAAGAATTATTCCTTGTTAATCACGGATGTGAAAAATCCTTCTCTTGGCTAATCCTGCATAGTTAAGGGCAATGTATGGCACATTCCTCATCTTAGAACAAGCAGGAGACCATGAAGCCTGCAGTGTTAATCACTTACCAAGGGAATGTGGGACTATGTTACATGAATTGTACTGGGGCACCTGCATTTATAGTTTAAAAAAAAAAACCTACAGTAATTATTCTGTATTAGCAGACTTATGTCAAAGCAGCTTCAAATATCTTCTCTAAAAATTTCTTTTGAATCAGAAATACACTAAAACTGTCTTTGAAGACAGTATTTAAAAAGATGCAGTGTTCTATGGAATTTTTTAAAAAAAGCAGCATTTTGATGACAGAATACTACAGAATATTTGATAAAACTCAAAGTCTAAGAGCAGTTTTCTTCTAAAAAACTTGTCAATGCCTGCTATTATTTTTAGTATATTTTATTCATCTGAGTGTCTTTTCTCATGGGACTCCTTTTATAGGTCTAGAAGTCAAATTGCAGTGAGAAGTCCTGTTTGCTCTTTGCAGACCTTTTTACAAATTCCAGGGCAGGAAGGCTGTTTATTTTTCCCACATATGTTTTGTGCTCATCCTTTGTGACATTGTTTGCTGGATGCTCTTCTTTCTTGCTTCCTCTGAAATGGGTAATTTGCACTGTTGCAAAATGGTGAAACCAAGTCTGATTCTGCAGAACTGTGCTAGTGTTTTTGTTTCAGATGGTGTTTTGTGTTTGGAAGTTATTTTAAATTGATTCTACAGAACACTGATATTAAACTTAAAGCTATACATTCTAGTTTTACTCTGTAAAAATATTTGTTTCAGAGCCGGTTCAATTTTTTTTAAACTGATTTAATATTAGATGGCCACAGGTGAAATTGACTTGTCATTTTAATATAAGGTATTTGATAATACATCAAAGATGCTCCTAATTTTAACAGCAGAAACCACGCTTCTCTCTGGAATTTTACAGTTAAACTCCAAAAATGTGTGAGGAATCTGGCTGCAGCTTCAGTGACTCATAGTGTTATATTACCTCACTTACTATGAGGAGTCTGGTTAAAGCTTCATCAGAAAAAATGTTTTATTTTCCTTCATAGTATGTATTGCATTGTGCTGGCTTTTCTTTAAGAATTGTCTAGACCGATAATAAAAAACAATGTGGCAAAGTCTTCCTTAATTTTTTAAGGCATACCGACTTTCTGACTTTGGTTTGGCAGGATGTCTCTACAGGTGCAATAGAAAAATACTTCAGTGAAAACTCTGTGGTAACTCAGTGCCAGAAAGACAATTACAAGCCTATCAGGACTATCTGCAGGCCTTTCTTGTCTTCCTAAAGAATCTGTTCAAACTCTAGTTAAATTCCATCTGATAGACTGGCTCCCCCTTCCCTCTTTCTTTGCCATTTATTTTTTTCTTGGAAGTAATCCCAGGTGTTGTCAAAGATCCTCCTTGTTTCATCTGATACTTGAACCCCTGTGGAGGTTTTATAACTTCTGTTTCCTTCTTTGTGGTATACTTTATAGAATAAAATCCAACGAATTAGCCTCATGAGATTGTGAAGGTTTGAAGAAGTCTCTGAAGATTGTCCAGTCCCACGGCACAGATTAATACAAGGTCAATCAGAGCAGGTGGCTGAGGGCTGTTTCCAATCAGGTTTTGAATGTATCCCAGTGAGGGATAATCTACAGCCTCTCTGGACAACCTGTTCCGGTATTTGACTACCCTCACAGTCAATTTTCTGTTGTCTAAATGCAACTTTCCTGTGTTTTGATTTGTGCCTTTTGTCTCCTGTGCTTTCCCTGTGCAGTCCTGAGAAGAGTTTGGCTCAGTCTTTGTTCCTTGGGAAGGAATTGCATCACTTATTCATACACATGAAGTATTTATACACGTTGAGGTATCTCTCAGCCTTCTCAGGCTAAACAAACCTAGCGCTCTTGGCTTCTCCCAGTGTGTTCCAATCGGCCTCCTTAGTCATCTTCATGGTCCATCCCTGGACCTGATCCAGTATGTCCATGTCTCTTGTAGTGGAGAGTCCAGCACTGGGCACTACTCTCAAGATGTCTCTCCAGTGCTGATTTGTAGAGAAAGACCACCTGCTTTGACCTGCTGGCAACACTTATGATTACAGCCCAGGATGCTGTTGGCCTTTGGTGCAAGGGCACATTGCTGGCTTCAGTTTAATTGCTTATTCACTGGACCTTTCTCTGTAAAGTTGATATCCAACTGGTAGTTCTCCAGTATGTGCTGGTGCATGGGGTTATTCCTTTCCAATTGCAGGGCTTTTCATTACTGTTTTGTTGATCTTCACAAGTTTCCTTTTTGAACAATCTTCCAACTTGTGTTCCTCTGGCAGGCAGCGCAGTTATGTTTGCAGATGATGCGAAACTGGGAAGAGTACTTGAGCGTGCACTGTGTCCCATCTTCCAGATTGTGGATGAAATTTTGCACAATACTGGCTCTGGTACTGGACCCTGGGATACATCACTTATGACTATTCTCCAAATGAACTCTGTGCCTCTGATCACAGCCCTTTGAACTTGCACTTCAGACAGTTTTCAGTCCACCTCACTGTCAGCTTTCATAGCCTGTATTTTACCAGTTTATCTGCGACAACAGCCATTATGAATGACAGTGTCAAAAGCTTTACTGAAGTCAAGATAAACACCTACTGCCTTCTCATCTGCTGAGTTCCTTATTCTTTGTAGCAGGCTATCAGGTTGGTCAGGCATAATTTTCCCAGTTGTAAAGTCCATGCTGACTCCTCCCAGTCATCATCTCATCCTTATTGTGTCTAGATTAGAAATAGCTTCTGTTTTGTTCTATCACCTTCCCAGGCATTGAGGTGGTCCAGCTTGTGTCTTGGCTTTTACTTTGGTTTTTATGCTTTTTAGTGTCATAGGCAGAATTAATAAGAGTAGTGACTATTTATAGAAATATCCTCTGTTGAAACAGCAAGGAATGCAGAAGCTTCTAGAAAACAACAGCCTCAGTTTGTGTTCTTAGTAAAAAAGACTTTGAAACAGTAAAGTGAGTATAGACTGCTGACAGTGCAAAACATGGTTCTGCATAATGTATGGAGAATTGATTGGGGTAGGAACAGTGGTAATTTTGGACTTGACATCAATCTCATGGGAGAAGAAAATGAAGGGCAAAAAACACATTAGGGTTCAAGTAGTGTATGCTAGTACAATGTAGTGGCATAGCTGAGAAGTAACTTTGACTGCTTCCTACACATAAGAAACTGAGTTTGGGGGTTTAACAAGTGTAACAAGTCTGTTTGGGGTGGTGTCCTGCACCTGTTCAATTTTATTTTTTTTTTTACTGAAACAAATATTTAGTAGGTTCTTGAAATTAAATGGAGACTGACTTGGATATCTTTTAGCTAGTCACTATTCAGCCTGGAAAATGGAGCCCTGCTTAAGTGATTTTTGACCTGGGGAAAACTTTCTTGGCCATCCAAATGCTGTAAGATCAGCCCTTAACTTCTCAGATTCCAATTTTTATTCATGTGGCTGGTAAACTTGATACTGTTAGGCTTAATGAGATTATGAATAGTTTGACTAGAGATGCAAAATCTTTGCAGAGAATTCTTAATGGAAAAACTGGCACAGTCTTTCACTTAGCTCTTAGTTCTTGGGCCTTTTTCTCACTTGATGACATGTTCATGCAAGTCACATTCACAGACAGCAGTTGCCAGATGTGTTGAAGTTCAGCAGATTGTGGCTTTGGGCATGGATGCACAAATGTTTTCTGCCTCTAGCAGATACAGCAACACATTTTTTGTTTTAAAAAAAGGTGGTAAGACTTGCCTTTTTTTTCCACATGTAAGTCTAAGTCAAGCTCTCTATGAAGTTCTCTAGTGAGGCAATAGGAGTCACATATTCCAATCTCTCTCGTTCTGACTCTATCATGAGCCAGATTTTTAGGACTTCGTGGTTAAGTCGTGGAGATACTGTGGGTGCTGTGCACTAGCTTTCTATTTTAAGGTACTTGGATAATTTTGTAAGTTGATTTTGTATTTCCTAAGCTTATAAAACCTGAACTGATATTAGACCTTCCCAGAGGATGTATATCCATGTTACATTGTGAAACTACTTAAGGAGCCTGGTGGGCTCAGTTCCTGTGAGTAGGAAGTGCTGTTAAACACGCAGAGGTTTGATTCTTTCATTTTAAATTGAAATTTAATGAAAAAAAGGCTTTTGTGCTTTTAAACTTCATTTATATCTTGCAAATGAGCTTCAGGGAGATGTTACTATGATGTTTTCAAATGGTTGTGATAGTAATGTCTTCTGCTGACAAACAGAAGGTGTGGCTGTGCTCCTCTGAAGAGTACAATTTCTAAGCTGTAGTGCTGTGTGCTATGTGCAGATAGTGTATTTACTTGGCTGATTGAAGTTGGAATGAAAAATAATGACTTCTATCATTAACTTTGCTTGAGTTGGAAGCCTTTTGTCCTGCTTCCTGAAGCAATGGTGGTAGAAGCAAATGCATCTGTGCCTGGTATTTAGAGTTTTGGAAGGCTCTCATTCTCTATGCACCCAGTGGGATAGGGTGTTTTTAATTAGAGTACATCTGATTTATAACTTACTTGGAACAGCTCTTAACTTCGATCAGTTCTCAAGTTATCTTTGAGGACTTCTGTTGTTTTAGTGGGCCTATGGGTAGAATTACATCTACTTGAACTAAAACCCACTGGAAAATTACTTATGTGGGACAAAATAGCAGCTTTCCAGTACCTGTGAGGTGGTTATGAGAAAGCTGAAGCTGGGCTCATTGCTGTGGTGAGCCAACAAATAAAAATTGGAATGGGAAACATGACTGCATATAAAGGCAAAACTTCTTCAATGTGAGGACAGTAAAGCACTGGAACAACTCAGTTGTCCAAAGAGACTCTGCAGTCCCTTACAGCTTCCCTGGCTGTTCGTAGTTGATAGTGTGGGATGAGAAACAAGGTACAGTGAAGGTTGTAACAAGCCTGTCAAAGAAATAAGAGACCTGCTTGTGAACTGTAGCAATTGCAGATGATTCCATTGTACACAGTGTAACTGTTCCGCTGGTTTTTTCCTCTCCCTTCCTCCCTCATGCATGATTGCTGCTGGATCACAGTTATTGTGGTATGAAAACCTGAGAGAAGAATCAGAACCAATGTGTGGCATGGCCAGACTTCAGTGGCCTAGGATACGTCGTTCTTGGGACCCCAGTGTGCTCTCCCTGCCGAGTACCATTGTCTGTCATCCTCTACATAACCTCTGGCTATGTGCAGAAGACAAGTAAAACTCATATGTGCTAATTCAGCTAAAATAGCCTGTTCTCTAGAACAGTACTCCAAATCAAGCCAGTTTTTTTGTTTACCTAACTTATCTCCTTCACAGTGTAATTTACTGTTTGTCTGTACTTACTTTTTGTCTGCCTGTTGGCATTGGGCTTCCTTTAAAGAGTATTTTCACCCACTCATTTGTCAAAGATTTTTAATCTTTTTCTTTAAATTGATCCTTTTGTACAATACTTCCATCATTTCACGTTGAAGATGCTTCTCTAGTCTTTCCTGTGTTTAGAAGACTGAACTCTGGGAGCTTGAAGTTGGAGTATGTGAAATACTTTGGGTATTTTAGGTAGTATGTGGCCTTTGCTTGAATTCATCATGAAGATCTGAAAAATTTACCTATGTCAAGATATCAGTTTGCCTAATCTCTTTCTAAAGATACATTCAGCAACAGAAGAAAAAAATTATATATATTTTAGTTGCAACTATGCCTTTTTTTGGTTGTTTTTTTTGTTTGGTTGGTTTGGTTTTGGTTTTGGGAGGGTGGTATGTTTGTTTGGGTTTTTTTGTTTGTCTTTTTTATCTTTTTTTAGTGGAAAGAATTATTATATTAGGCCCTCATCCATTTATTTTTTGGACACTACCAAGGGACTTCACAGTCCAAGTTATTGCAATGTCATAAGATATTCTCTAGTACATTTGTGTTGCTCACACCACTAATACTTCATCTCTTCTGAGCTCTTTGCCTCTGATTAAGAAACAAAAATATTTATCATTCATTTGGAAAACTGAATAGTAGCAGTGTGGAATATCTCATCACTGTTTCTTCAATGCTTCACCTTGAACTTCATGCCAGTTCTGGGATAGCAGTTCACTTGATGGAACTGAAATTTCTTTTCTCACCTTGCCCCAGGGGAAACTGCTTGCTAGGTAGCTGTGCTGAGATGTCTGCCAACACACATCGAAATAAAATGTGGGAGTATTTCTGATTTTTTTTTTTTTACTCTGCAGTGGCTGTAGTTCTTTACAATCTACAGTCTTGGATTCTGTGATCCATCTGTGCTTTCCTCGGGTTCCATCTCTGAGGAGTAAAAGGGTCATGTCTCTCTCACTCATTCTCATTTCATTATGTTTGTGTGTTCTGGATAGGTGTTATTTCAGATAAAATTAAGTATGAGGTCACCTGAAAGTGGAACTATTGGGGAACCATGTATGTTAGTGAACCATTTTAAAACAGTAATGTATTTTCTGACATCCTTCTGTGACTCTGTCCAAAGATGGGAAACGCTTCATAGTGACTCTTAAATAGGGAGCTGTTGAGTCCTGTAATATTAGATTGTATGTTTCAGATTTGCTCTGTATCCTTTTTCCCCATTCACAAGTAGCTTCATAGCATTTTTTTTTAGACAGAACTATCTACTGTAGTATTGATAAATTTATTTCAGGGAAGTCTAGTTCATAAAATCTCCTTGTAGGAAACTTGAGAACAGCAAATTGACCCCTTTAAAAACATCTGCTATAACTTATTATACATAAAGAGTATCTGAAGCCTCCTTCTGAAGTATGATAAGGACATATTTCTTGTTATTGCCTTCATGAAAATTAGTAGTGTTTCATGTTCTTTGTCACAGGCAATAAGGAATGGTCAAATTTTTGGTAGAGAAAACTTAGTTCTAAAAGCAACTTCAATGAGTGGGAAGAAACTATTTGAAGTAAAAGCTACAAAATACAGGATTCATAAAAGATCAGTGATTTAAATTGTGTATTCCCTCAATTCACTCAGTGTTTAAAGAACAAGCATTTCAATTTTGTGAAAAACCAAGTAACTGTGTGTTGAAACACAAAGTGCCAAGCTCACTTGGTATGAACAGTTGAGACATGGAGGGTACTGCTTTTTATTGCTAGTTTAATAAATGAAACTTTATTCGTTGTCCATAACTTAGATTTGAAAGTCTGAACAGCGGCATAAGCATCATATGTTAATGGTGCACTCACTTGTGTGGGCCATGTGAATTGCTGGTAGTAACAGAAACTCCCGATCTAAGGTCTATACAAACTCTTTGTATAGAAAGTTCTATATTAAAGCAAGTATTTTGCCTGTGAAGTATCTTTGCCTGATGCTGTGTGTTCCTGTAAGACTCTTGTTGCATTTAGTGCCTGATGAACTTGATCAATTAACAGTATGTCATTGTGCTGTAGTGCCTTTTTTGTATTCTACAGAACTTCTAAAAAAATACAGATACTGAGTAATTTCACTGCCCTTTCAGTTACAGCTCACTGGTATTGTCCAATGTCTGAACAATATAGTTAGAAACATCAACAGAGATTTTTGACCTGAACAGCTAATTAGAGAACAAAGTTTTTACCATGCATGTTTTTTGTGTAATTTTGGATGTGTAATCATGGACTTAGATGTTTAAGTCTCTATTTAGCTAACAGAAGCAGTGAGTGAATTTTATTTCTCTTTATTTAATCATTTGTTCAGATTCAGTGTTTCAAAATTTCATTTTCATAATCTTTTTGGATCACACTTTGTTTTGAAAGTTTTTTTTTTCTTTTACTTTGAAAGAACTTCAGTTTTGTGGTCTTAGTATATACTTTCATGAATAAATTTACTAAAGGTCAGAAGGTGTTTGTTTTTAAATGACCTTATTTTAATAAGAAAGTAGATCCACAAGCATTAATATAATCACTTTTTTTGTTTTTATATATGTAAGGTTTTCTTCTTAAGTAATGTTCAAATCAGAAGTCACTAGCCATTAACTTATTTATAGCTCTGACTTTCTTTTGTATGAAAAATTTTCCTTCTGCTGATTTGATAGGTGACTTGCAAGATCACAGTTCATGATTTTGTTGTTGGTGTTGTTGGATCAACCTTTTTTTCCTGTTTATTAAGCTGCATTGTTACTCATCTCTTATCATAATAGTGTAACCCTTCCTTTTCAGGGTCTTTCACTCTAAATTTTCTTTTAATCCCTAAATGCATGATTTAGATTTCTTCTGCTTGAATAACAAAAAGGAACCTGATTGTTAAGACTGGAGAGTCAAAAAACTGACTGTTTGCTTATGCCTTGAAATGTGTGAGCAGACCTGTGTGCACATAGAAGTATTTCACAGATTGTTTTACTCTCATAAGTAGTCACATTGAATTTTAAGGGAGCAATAACTAAGTGAACTAAACCATGGAGCTGTGTAAAACTGGATTTTGAATGTCTGTGTATTTATATGGGAATTCACAGAAAAACCTTTAAACCGGAAAGACCTTTATGTGGAATGGTGTTAATGCAAAATGAGCCATGAGAGGTTAAAGAGGCTTAATTATTGAAATTCAGCTTGAAGACTTACAAACAGGAAAATCTGAACCTTTTTGAAATTCTAAAACTTAATTTTGCAAGACTGCTACCCAATGTATTTTTCACCTTGTGGAATATCTTGGTAGGAGTCTTTTGATATGTGTAGCATAACCACTGTAAGGATAATATATATATTTATCTTAGATAATCCCATGTGGTCTGGTGTCTAGGAATGTCCTGAATTAGTGTTGACATGCATCATGCATTGCAATCTGTGACTTGTGATAAGGTTTAAGGAACTAAACAGCTTTTTCCAGTAGGTTGCTTTGCTTGTATGGCAGGTGGTGTGTGGAGCATTGCTTAAAAACAACCAAAAACCTGTTTTGAGCTTGACTTCTTGACTGGTATGACTGTATGCTCCAGGGCTGTCACTTACAGATATTAGAAAGAATAATATGCACTGTAAGTTATATTTTAACATGAATTTTTTTAATTTGCCTTGGCCAGTGCTTGTTCTGTTGCCTATGGCTCTAATACTGTGGGCTTTGATTTTATCACCTTAGTCTAAGCCGCTGTGACGCCGGTCAGCATGCTCAGTGAGAAACTTCACAGCAAAATCGGTTCCTTCCAGATTTCAGTTGCAGTTTTCATTTGTACACTGTCTTATGTACAACTGATCATGTTTTATTTTTTTATCTTCCTCAAAGTTCCTGTACTTGCAGCTAGAGAGAAAAAATTGCAGCAAAAAACCCAAATAAACCAAAAAACCTCAACCCTGTAATGCCAAATATAAGCTGTGATGTCTTGATTTTTCTGAATTTGTTTTGATCAGGGTTTCTGTAACAGCTTTATTTATTTATTTAAATAAATAGGTTATATGGATCTTTAGGCATAACATTTATCTTGTTACTGAAAGCATATACAGTTGATACATGTTCCCTTGAACCTCTTCATGGTTACAAAATGTCTATCTGCTTTATTATATGAAGAGGAACACAAGAATTGGTGGGGAATTGAAGTTGCCCTGCTGATTTTGTGTTTTTAGCTTTCAGGTTGTTTATGCCAGATAGAGCCCTGATGCAGTGATTTGGTCACACTGCAGAGATTCAAAATCTTTCATAACATCGGTAATATGGTCTGTTATGGAGAAACCAGAAAATTTAATTAGTCCATGGTAAATTTACTACCGGACCATGTCTCCGTTAATGGCCTTTCAGGTCTTTAAAATCAGCTTGTTACATCACTGAGATGCCTATTCAAAGTTGTTGTGTTGCATTACTCTAGGATTTGTAATTTAACACAACTATTTCTTTTTCTTTCTAAAGGCGCCTAAACAGAAATAACCTCCAGTTGCTTTCTGAACTGCTCTTTCTGGGGACGCCGAAGTTATACAGGCTGTAAGTAGGCATGGCCCAATAATAAGTACTTGGCAAAGTTTGGATTTGGTCTGTTACTGTCTTGCGTTAGCTTTTTTGTCTTTTGCCTCAAACAGGGCTAAAATGCATCTTGGAACATTGGTATTTTATGTTGAGTACTTTCTTTAACTGCTTTACAAGACTTTTTAAAATTTGACTTTACATCTAGGTCAGATACTAATAGTTGTTTGAGTCAAAGTGTTATGTCATTGATTTCTACTTCTCTAAGCAAATTTTGCTAGAAGAATACTTGTGACTTTGCTTTTTGTCCTGTTTTGGTTTGTTTGGGTTTTTTGTTTTTCTGTGTTAAAAGAAATAAAAATGCCTGTGGAAATTCTGACCCAGAGATGCAGCACTGTATAAGCACTTCAGTTTTGTGATGTTCTGTTTTTGTGGCTATGCACACTTGAGCAGAAAAACGACAGCTTTGGCAAATGCTAGATCTGTGGAAAAGTTTCTCCTGTATCCTCTAACAGAGAGACTAAAGGTAAAAACTTAATCTCTGGGAAGAAAAAGCTATTAAATGTTGCACCTTAAATAGAAATAACATCAAACTGGGTAACAACTTTTTTGTTTTGATTGTGTTTGGTTTGATAATGTTTTGACAATATCTCAAATATTTTGACCCATTGTCCTTTCTAAATTGCCACTTAATTCAGTTGCAGTTGAAATGTGGAATAAAGTTTGGTTTCTGGTTTACTTTAATAAAATAAATTTTAAGGCACTTGTAAGTTACAGTATGTGGTATCAAAGGGATACAACATGACATGCTTAAGTAGGCTTTAGAATGGTTGTACAAATTCAGTCCTGTTGTAATTAGATATGTTTGACACATTTCTTTAGCCTTCAGGTGAGATTTCTGCTGTTGAGATTGGTTATATTGAGTTTCATCCCTTGTGTACTTGGGAAAAGAAGAGTGAAGGTGGAGGAAGTTTGGATTCCTCTTATTTGTTTCTACTTTAGCATATGGAAATACGTTTGAGAACAAATGGTATAATGAAGGTTTTATTTTTAGGAGTTGATTTGTTTTAATATTGTGAAACAATAGTTCTTTTCTCCATTCTTATAGCAACATAAAATGGCAAACTAGAAATTACTCTTATTATTGTAAATATTTAGTTCTGTGTATTTCATTTCATTTTTTTGCTTTGAATGTATACTTTGTTTTCAGAACTTTACTGTAGGTGCAATGAGTGGTTAAATGACTAGACCAGAAAGCTGCTGAAGTCTTTCATTCTGAAACAAAAATATTTTGCTCTGCTATAATGTTATAATATATTCATATGGGTTATATATTAAAAATTGAGTCTTATAATTTCCATCAGCCATGATAAAGACATTACTT
This sequence comes from Formicarius rufipectus, assembly GCA_013399695.1. Lineage (NCBI taxonomy): Eukaryota > Metazoa > Chordata > Aves > Passeriformes > Formicariidae > Formicarius > Formicarius rufipectus. The sequence goes on along the minus strand of VXAU01003007.1, from coordinate 164,403 downwards.
TCATCAGAAAGGAATGTGAAAGATTTATGATTGTTTTATTATTTCACCTATAGTATAATGGTTGTTATCTTGATTCATATAAAATAGAAATGAGCCGTGATTTGCAAGGAAAAAATGGATGCACACTTCAGGCAAAATCATATTTGAATATATTTATTTCAGAATTGTGTATTTGATAGGTGCTGGTCTTAAATCTATAATGTCCTTTGACATAAAGCACACAACTGCTCACAGTGTATATGGTGGAAAGTAAGAGATCCCTGGCTTCCCAGTATTAAATTTCCTCTGCCTAAGGGTTATTGTTGATCAGACCATGAAAGTGAATGTCTGGTTATAATGTATTCATTATAAAAAGAAAATATGAATGATACTGGAAATCTACAGCTGCTTAGCACTAAATTTGTAATTAAAAAAATGTCAGGCCAACACAGGGATTGATATTAGTTACATGTTTTTGGTCAGTTTCTAGATATGTAGCTTGATCACTTTGAAGAGTATAAATTTTGGTGGTTTTGTCTATCATTGTATATGCTTATATGTATTTGCATCCAGTATTTTTCTAAGGAGAATTAAAGTTCTCTAAACATGATCAATAAAACATTTGCTGTACTTTGGATTTAGTGTTTATTTTTGGCATTTAACAACTAATCAAACAATGTGTGTACTGCGAGGTTTCAACATACTGTTGTGCTTCTGTGAATAATAATTACCATTTGACCCTTGGCTGTAAATGAGATGCCAGGTGAAGAAGCACATATGCTTGTTGTGTAGCATAAATGCAATATAAAAGAAAGAGGGTACACTGTATATGAATTATGATTCGACACAGTTGGTTGCCGCCAGCGGCCGGCTATGCTTTCCCTTTGCTGTCTGCTCCAATTTCTCTTTGGACGGGTTGAGAGAGCACTGCGTGTTCAGGTCAAGATGTTTGCCTAGAAATAGTAGTACAGTTGCAGCTGTGTTTGCTGGAGCAGGAGACTAGTTTAAATAGCATTACCATTTATCCAGTCCATTAACAGAACTCTGTAAAATAATACCAACTCTGCATAAACTACAGGACAGTGTAATAAAATTACAAGCACTTGTTGACAGATGGGAAGTGTAAGTAAAGCAAAGCGATAGGTTGAGAGTTTAAAAGAGACAGTGCATTATTTTCTGTGTCTAAAGACAATTTTGAAGGTAGTTAAACAAATTGTTTTCAGGGTACTTTCTTTCCAGTTTAGCAGCCTTCCAGGAAATCTCCTGGAACTAGTTAAAACAATCTGATTTTCCCAGAAAGAATTACCTACAAAGGTGTATTGACATAAATATATCAGTAATAAGTAGTTCATGCTAAAAATAGTATGAAGAGCACCATGGGGTATATTAGGCATGCCTTGCAAGGGATCTCTCAAAGCACAATATTTATGAATCTGTTTTGATGCAATACTGTTAAAATAAAGGTACCATTGTAAAAAACCCTGGGGAAATATAAGTTCTGGTTCTACAAGTAGTTTTCATGGAAGGAGATGCATTGTTTTTGGTGACCTGTATGTCCGCTCGCACTAAGTTGTCTGTCAGTGGTGGTACCTTAGTACAAAAAACTACTACAGCCTAGTGAGTGCTTATCTGAGGCAAATAGATTTTGACTGCTTACTTTGGCTGGTTAGATCACAGTTCATTGATTGCTATTTGCTGCAGGATACCGAGTGCTGGACCCAAGCTGGTTCAAAAATCAGTTTTAAAAGATACCTTTATTAACCAGTGGTATGTAAAAGTTACTGAATTCCATGCAGAAAGCTTGTCCCTTTTGATTTACTTTTCTTACACTTGGAATGAAGTTGTTTTCCTACTGACTGATATTTGTTGTATAAATTAGGCAGTATTGATTTGGAAAAAAAAGTCCAAAAGTCTTTGTAGTGGGTGTGGTCTGATATATATTTTCCTTCTAACGTGTACTTGAAGGTATGCACTATAAATGTTTCTCCTGTAATGGAAAGAAACAACGAGGTTTGATTAATAAACATCACTTTTGAGATGTCAGTCACTTAAAAACCCTAGCAGTGAATAATTAAAGGGGAAAAACTATTAAACATCAAAAAACCCTTTAAAAAATGATCTCGGGCGAGAACAACAGCAGCAGCAACAATAACAAAACATGCTGTATGGGGGACCTTGCAGAAATTCCTCCTGAATTAATTTCTGCCAGCTATGATTAAAGTGTGTGGTACTAGATGTGTCAGACACCATAGTTCTCGGCTTCATTTTACTCTTGGCCTCTTTGGCCCCTGCCACAATAAATCTCACAATGGTTCGGCAGGAATTGCAGGTTACAGTTGCCAGGGTTACCGTTGTCCAGCCGCACCGACATCATTACTCATCCCGGCCGGCAGCGCCAGCGCCGCAGCCGCTCCCGGAGCGGCGAGCCCGGCGGGCGAGGGAGGTGCTCCCGCTGGCTCTCGCTGCTGGAGCTGTTGCTGGAGAACCTGCCATTGGCATCACTTGCCGAGCGTCGTTTGGCTTGTACCTTTTTGCCGAGAGAAAAAATAGGAACAACACCAACAAAACACGTACAAATAAAAAAAAATAAAAAATCTCAAACAACTCAAAGTGCAACCAACCAAATCCTAAAGGAACAAAACCCACTTCAGACAGAAAAGGGAAAAAAGGTAATAGGAAGGATGCATGTAAGATGCTAGAACAGGGACTTTTAAAATATTTTTAAGAGCTGGGCTCACTATTGTTAAGGTACCTGCATTGGAGGTGTAATTTATAGTTTGGTTATATTCCATTCACCAGTAATGGCAGGTGGGATGATGGTCATAATTTTGTAGGAAGGATAGTTGTCTTCGGGCTGAATCTGTTCTGACAACTCAATGGAGAAATCATGTTAGAAAAATGCTCCTTATTCCAAGGCCTCTGAAATATTCCAACTGCAAACAGGTGGCTCTGGATGTTAAATCCAGTGAGAAACAAAAATGACTTTTCCCTTTTCAAAAGGCAATATTGGTGAATTTCTCTCCTTTTGCCAAGTAGATTGTTAATGGAACTGTTGTTGAGTAAGTATAGTGGGTTGGTTAGAACTGCTGTATGTACTGTAACATTACAGATTTTAATTGCTAGCATTATTAGTGTTGCTCTTGAACTGTGACTATAGTTATTAGAACATAACTGTTTTTCAAAATTATTATTTTGTGAAGAAATACAGCATATTAGTATGTGTATAAAATGAATATACAATTTTGATTTTGTGGTGTAAGCTAGTAATTACAAAATCTCTAATATATGAGGAATTACTAATCTTTCTTGCACTGTGGAGGAGCTCTTAACAGTTCTCTGCATCAGTGCATTTTACTAATATGAGATTTTATTGCCCAAGTGTAGAATGTTTTCAGGGTGAATTTAGTCACTTATGCTAGATGGACAATGCCAGTTACAATTCTGTGAGCTTATTTTTTCTATAATCCCAATATATAAATAGACTGGACTA
>VXAU01003007.1:25687-160906 GCA_013399695.1 Formicarius rufipectus | reverse complement strand
AAAAAAAAAAATTTATGTGTACTAAAAATATTCTTTTTAAGGTTCATTACCTGTAAGAATAAACCAAAGTAACTAAGAACATGTTGCCTCTCTACTGGTTATGTAATAGTTCTGCTCTGGCCTTCATTTTTGGTATGGATGATCTATGAGATAAAGTTTTGTGACATGTAATACAGGCTATTGCTTCTGTCACTTTGCTCATTTTTAACCTAGAGACAAAAGTGAATTGTGAACTTGAATACTTTATGCAACTTGACATACATGTGCTTCTTTTATCTGGTCCTGCTATCACTTGCTTCTTCCTTGAAGTTTTCATTCTCTGCTATAATTTTTCAAAATTGAAAACTATCATCACAAGGTACTAAACAAAACAAAATTACCACTGTAGCTTTGCTTCAGATATAAGGCTTACTGATATGACAAGTTGACATTTTAGAGATTTTTTGGAAGGGGAATGTGTACAATTCATCAGGTAGTTTATTCTTTGATCACAGAAACAAGTATTGAATGCATATGTTTGGGGTACAACTTGCAGTCGATACATCCAAGCAACAGCAAGCATTCAGCCTTAGATTGAGCTGAGTGGAAGTGTTGGTAGAACCAGAATGATCTTTTGAAATGTAGTCAGAAAAAAAAGTAGAATGTATTATCACTTTGTGCAATTACTGAACTTCAAACATCACTGTTAATCTTCCTACCCTCTGTTATAGAATCTTAGTCTTGTAGGTTTTTCATGAGCTATGCTTTCTTCTGTATTTGCACATCACCTGCTATGATGCTATGCAGGAAAAAAAATGGTGTACCAATTATACGGAAATCAGGTGAAATGTTACTTGAAGTAGTGGCATGAGATTTTTAAAATTGAAAACAAACTTTTTAAATTGTGAAATTATACTCACAAGGGGGATGATTATATTTTTACTTTTGAGATAATTGGAAGAATTGGAAGCTGTCTCTGAGTTGTGGTTGAATTTGCCTTTAATTATAAAAACATAATTTTGTGTGTTTTTTTTACAAGCAATATTTCTTTTGCTAAGAGATTTGGCAGATTGGATGGACTGTTGGAGTTGTAAACCAATTCTAATACTGGGCAGATTGCTAACTCTCTGTTACTAAGTGATATAGATGACTAATTCCAGTGACATGCATCTCTGGAAATATCCAGGAGTAGGACTTTCACAGAACCAATGAATATACTGAGTAGGAAGGGACCCACAAGGATCCTTGAGTCCAACCCTTAGCGCTGAACAGTACCATCCCTAAGAGTCACACTATGTGCCTGAGAGTATCATTCAAATGTGACTTTGATCTTTGTGGGTCCCTTCTGACTCAGAATATTCTGTGATACTTAGAACTGGGGTGGGTTTTTTTCACTGAAACACACACTCCAATACTGTTCAGTCACTTTTAACCTTAATTGGAAAAATCGTGTTAAACACTAAGCAAACAAAAATATGACTTGAGGTGATTCTTTGTGACCAACACAAATATTGGTGTTATTTAAATTTTTTCACACTATTAATTGCTGGCATTTAAATATGTCTAATGCAAAAACATGAATTGTATTAATTACTCAAGCCATAGCTCTATTAAAATAGTGTGGTGGTATTCAGAGTAATCGAGATACCTACTTTCATTATTATGGCTTTGGTACTTTGACCTGTTTGGCCCCAAGAATAAATAATTATCTTCTGTATTTTTGTTGATGTGATAGCAGTCAAAGCAGAGAACTAAGATAATTGCCTTTTAATACAAAAATTAAAGTAGCAGGTTTAGGGTCACCTGTAACCATATTCATGTGCAGTCTCAATCAGTCCCTAGGTTGTTCCTGGATGGTTCAACTTGAAAGCTTTGGTGAATTATGATATAGGAAACCTTTTAGGCAGGAGTTAAGTAGGAAACTGAATCTCGGTGAGGGAAGTCATGAAAAGTATAAAGGCATGTCAGAGGAAATGCCGTTATTATGTGGTGCAGAAACATGGTGTGAAATGTTATAAAGAGGACTTCTGTAAGTCTCGGCTTGCACAGAATGGACATTTAAGTGCAGCCGTGTCATCTTGATTAGGAAAAATTAAAAAAAAAGGAACAGAAAAGATTAATAAATCAGGCCAAGGGAAAATCTGAACATATAGAGGCTTGTCTCTGTGATGGTAGGTTTCTTCTGCAAGTGGAAGATTAAAGCCTAAAGTAACTGAATAGCTGAGAAAAGTCCAAAGAAAGGTTGATTGCTTCCCCTCCAACAGTTCCAATTGATTGAAAAAAGCCTAATTTAAAGTTCTGTTTGTTCTGTGTCTTAAACCATCAGAATTTTCTTTTAGAACTGGGGGAATGCTCTGGAAGAGAAAGAATCCAAGGATAAAAAGTCATTGCAGGCCAACAATTGTTCCTAATCCTCACAAAATGCTGGAGAAATTAAATTTATTCTTTATTGCTCAAAGTGTTACCTAGGTCACTGGACGATGGGAAAATTGAACTGGAAGTCGAGTAGGCACAATCTTTGTTTTGTGTCTAGATGCTTAACCTTAGACACTACAAGGCATCTTAGTGTGTTGTGGGAACTTGGTTCAGAGTATTAACACCAGGACGTTTATTACCCTGGATTCATAATAGGCTATGCTGTCAGTAGATGAAAATGTTGTGTTTACATTTCAGTGTTAAATGATCATTTAATTAACACCTAAGGAAAAAAAAAAAAACCTAGTGAAATTCTTTGCAGCTTTTATTGTTGGTTTCCGTGGAGGTTTTAATATCCAAGTTACACTGCAGTTGCTTCTATAAGTACAGCTAGAAAGACATTTATGAATGCGGGCAAGAAGGACAGACAGTTTAACCCCTGTTGACCCTTCATCCTGAATGTTGATTTATATAGCATTTTAAATTTCTTTGAATTTCTTTCAGAGCTGCTCTAAAATTACTCAGCATTTGAACAACAGATGTATTTCTCCTTTTAAAAATATTTTCCGAAGTCTACATTCTTAAAAAGAGCATAGTTTTTTTCCTAGAAAATTACTAATACATATAGAATGTATCAACAAAAGTTTTACTGTAGTTAAAAAAAAAAAGATGATGTTGTTTTGCCAGATTTGTGTATATGTTTTTGATAAGAATATACAAGCTTTTGTAAGGAAAAACAAAAAGGAAGCTTGAAACAGACAAGGTATCGTGCACTGATTGCAGTAGCTACTGTCTGAATTCTTCAGAAATAAGAAGAAACTGGCAAGGGAAACAACATCACTGCAAAATTCTGTAGCCACATTACCCAGCACGGATCTACTTTCATATGTTCCATTGTATCAAAGAAAGTCAAGGCCATCTGAAAGCTTTACTTTGCTATATGTCCTTAATAATGCTTTTTGTTGTAATGTTGATCTACAAATGCTTTTTGCAATAATGTTGCCCTACAAAGCATGTTTGAATTGGTTTTTCGCATCCTAGAGCTAAAGCTAGATGAAATGCTCAATGTTAAAGAGCAGATGCGTTTCGTCTGATGTGTTTTATACACACACTGAAGTTACATCTAGGTTTAGAGATTGGTTTTGGCATGATTTGTTTGTTTGTTTATTATTGGGTTTCTGCCTAGGAAATAAACTTCACAACTTTAAACAATGTTAAGAGACTGATAATAAAAAGCCCAGTACAACTTAAGTCAGTTATTGATGATCCACAAATTTTATTGAATACTTTTTGCTTTTACTGATGATCATATCCTTTTACACATATGTCAATAACTGAGCTGGAAAAATAAGATGGAATCTGCTGATACAGTAAATGTTCCTTTTCTCCACACAAATGACATAAACCATCCAACACTTGATGAAATATTACAGCTGCAGTGAGACTTCTGTCTGCCAGTGGGATCTTAATGTTTTTCAAATTTCTCTGAATATATTTATTAAGTTGAAATTTAATATTCAGATGGAGATTTGTCAGAGGCACTTGCTTTTGTCTGAAATATTTGACTGTTTACATTTAAAGCAGTGTATCACAATTTCAGCACCTTTTTCAGTGGTTTTAGTTTAGAAATAATTCTGCAATATTAATTTCTTAATGACATGTTGGATGAAGGAGTACTTAGGATACGCATAGGCTAGATGGAAGGCTTACCCTGTACCGTGCTGAGATTGCTCTTTTACAGGGCTGGTGGAACTTTTAGGTTTGCTGAACTGGTGAGTGATTAAGGCAAGTAATGCATGCAGGAAGACACAGGCTACGTTTTCTACATTCGGACCGATAAACTTCAACTGAAACTACATTGAATTGTGTGGGACTCAGACTCCTGGTGGGCAGGTCACATCAATTATCTAGGTACCAATTAAAGGGACTCTCATTACGTTATGGGAAGTGCCAATAAACAAAGTGTAATACTTGGTCTCAGAGAAGAACTGAAGCCAGGGCTGCAGTGATGAACAGCCCAGACTGTTGTGCTGATCCTTGTAGTGTTGCAAGGGTATTGGAGCCAAGTCTGGTGGTTTTACTTGGGAAAGGCTGCTTATGAATGCCGAGTGGAGTTTATTCTCTCCCTCAGACACTTGAGAGGCCTGTTCTGCTAATGGCTGTTCAGACCCACCTCATGGGGAATAAAGCTGGGACTTGCTGAACTCTTTTCATCTTTACAGCCAAGCCCAGGTGCAGGCCCTCCCTGGCTCAAAAAGGACCACACTCTGAAGGCTTCTTTCCATGGCCCTTAATCTTTAGGGGGAAGAAACAAGGGTCTGAGCTGGGGGGGTAAATCTTTTAGTTAAGCACTCCTTGAGGATTTGCAGGGTAATATGTACAAGAGACAAAATCTTTGCCTCCTCCTTTTCATTTCTCCTTCTGTCCAGACAGTTCAATGACATTTTTATTTTTGCTATGAATGTGTAATCCGTACAGTTGTAAGGAAGGGCTGCTTTTACTTTATAAGGAGGTGTACAAGGAGAGGTTTGATGGCAGCTGTTCAGCACTATTAGTGCTTTAGTATGGGAAAGATAGAAGAGACATCAACTCTTCCCCCCCCCTCTCTTCTGTGGTTTTTTGTAGGAGTGGTGGTAGCTGGCAGGGATTTAGATAGTTGATTGACCCTGAAACTGCAGAGGTTGCGTACCAAGTTTGATAAGGCCCACAGGGAGGAGTTGCTAAGAAGATAGGATAGAAGCTAATGTAATGATGGGCTATTTGTAGTAGCTGCTTTCTGAGTATAAAGATATGGAGAGCTTAATAGACAGGAAAGAATGTAAATGTGCTTCTAAAAGAGAGAAGAAAAAATTCTGAAAAGCTTAGGAGAACTAAAGAAAGTTATTTACATGAACTAAAAAAAATGGCACAAACACATGTATACTGCAGGAAAGCAGTGAAAATTTCTGAGGCTAGAGAAAACTCCTATCTGATCCTTACTATTACTTCTTTAATGTTAAATAAAGTCAATTGATTCTGCCATATTCTAGGTGTTCTTTATGAATTGTGCATTCTTTATAAAAGGCAAGAAATTGATTTCCCTCCTTGATTTTAGTAGGGTCTGTAAATGTATTAGAGCAAATACTTTTGTGTAATTTTTTACTCCTGCTGTAAACAAGTTATAGCGTTGATCTCCTTATTTCTTAGGCACCTACAACACAATTAAAAAAAAAGTACCACTCAAAAAGCTGTAGTTCTTTTAGGTGAGGGTTTTTTCTAAAAATGAAAAAGCAGAATTCTCATGGAGTGCCTACCAAATCTACAGAGTGCTTTGCTTCTTGATCTCTAGCGCCGTTTTCATGTCAGAGGTGCAGAAGCCAAATTTACTTGTTTGGCAGAGTAGGAAGATGTCTCATGACAAATTTTAGTTTTGTACATAGGTTTAGCAGATGTTGAATTTAAATTTCTTCTAGGAAAGAAGATACATAGCCATAGTGTTGCTCTTCCTTGGCTCACCAGTGAGGGTAGCCAGACACATTCAGATTTAAGGGTCTAAATGCTGAGCAGGTCATCTTCACTGTTCTGACTGTTAACAGTGGTTCTGTCTGTGCTAAAGAAGAGAATCTTTCACTCTATTGTTTCTTATTTCCTTCTTGGACGAGGAAATAATCAGAAAATTGTGCAACTGGTTTAGGATTTAAAATAAAGATTACTGTTAATAATACTGTTCAGCTAGCATGTCAGATTTAGATGAAAAAAGTTTGCAACATGCGGTGTACTATCACCTTTGCTTAAGTCTTGCACACAAAATTGTGTTCAAAGCTGCTGGGGCACGGCCAGTTGTGCCACATACTGTTAAAGTTTTAGGTAAGGTGCTGGGGTGAAGTATTTATTTCTTCCATTGTTTTGCAGTCTGTTGATTGCTGATCTAAACTGTGTGAACAGCACACTAGTAAATTTTGTTAGAGGAAATAATACTGTGGTATTTAAATAAAAAGAAATAAAACACTCTGCAATTGTTTATCCTGTGGATATGTACTGGAGAAGGTGGGAAATGCAAAATACTTACGGCAAATGAAGGATTGTGATCACTGAGGAGAAAACTATTGTAAAAGACTTAATGATAATAGCTGGAAATGTACAGTGCAGCATGAAAGAATAGTATCATGCAATTTCTTGTGTGTGTATCAAAGACACTGCAGGTAATGGAAAAGAAAACATTTTAAATTATGCTATGTTTTGCAAAACTAGTGCTGAGGTGGTTTGCTTTTCTAGCTAGTGGTGTGGGATGTTCACTGCAAACAACTCTTTTTTTTTTTTTTTTTCCCATTTTGTTGCAACACTAAAAATATTTCACTAGTATTTTGGCTCAACTAAGGTTTTGTTTGTTCTTGTAAATCAAACTGCAAAACTTACCGTCTTTTTCATCAGTCAAATGAAAGAAATGGATTTGAGTTCTGGGGAAGACTTTAAAACTTAGTATGTGCTGTTAGCCTGTTTGTATATCAGTGTAATAGCAAAATAATGGTAGTATGATATGTGCACATATATGGGGGGAACAAAGACCAAAACTGGGAGAAATGTAATTGAATTAGGAGGTTGATTAGTCAAGAAATTATTTCTGCAGCGAGTTGCAAGTCTTGAGATGGGTGATCTAAAAATAATCATTTGGAATATATTCATTTTGAAGTTAAAGTACTAATAAAGCTCTCAGATACACAAATTCTTACTAAAGAAATGGAACTTGACAGTCTTCTGGAATTACAAATTCACAAGATTTAACATCTGTGAGTAGCAGGGGGTGTTGGATTTTCTCTGTACTAGCAGAAAAATCAAAGCTTTTTCTGCCATTAATTTTATTCATTGCTGGTCTCCAAACCATTCTGTTACAAGCTCTCTTCATAGTCATTTTATCCACAGAGGTTCCAACTGAGCCAAATACGTTACATGGAACACAACAGTGCAAATGCATTAGCACTGTTAATTCTTTGGCCTTCACTGTTAATGTTTGAGATTTAAACATTTTAAGACAAACAAAATAGCAACCCCTCAAGAACTGAAAAGAAATCCCAATCTGTGAGAAGTAGTCAAAGGGAAAATGCCAATAAAGTTGGAGATAAAGGGTCTGTCTTGAAAAGATTTCTTCAAGTTTCTCTCAAAGAAACTAGTTGAGAAAAATATTATCTGTATTCATTAGGTATTGCATTATTATTTGGTGAATTAGAGGTATGAATTTGGAACTTAGTATCTTCATACAGTGAATAAGAATGTGATGCTATAGTTTCAGTTTATGGTTCCTTAGAAACATAAAGCTGTTTGACTGTTTACTTTGTTGGAAATGGAACTTAATCTAGATTCCTGTAACAGTATTCAGAGCCTCCTTTTTTGCATTATCTAGCTGTGGGTGGGATTGTTGTGTAAGGAAGTCTGCTGTTATTAATGTTTTTTACTCAACTTCGCTTGCATTTTTAAATTATGGTTGTTTGACTGTATTTGTCTATTGTATTTCATTTTGGCTTCTGAACTTGGGATGACTCTTCAATTAGTTTGCTAAATGTGAATGTTGCATCTTTTTTAATGGTATGATCATCCTGCACAGTAATAGTGCAGGTCCCATATGAATTTGCTAAGTTTTTAAATCAAATAGAGAAGTTTTGATATGCTCAGAGGAAAATACAGACAGAAAATAATCAATGTACTCCTACTGCTCAAGCATATGGCCATCATCATTTTGGTATGGCATAGTTAATGAATTTGCCTGGGTCTGCTAGGAACTTCTTTCCTTCTAAATCAAGATATGGAAAATGCTGGATCAATTTTTGTTTGTTTGGGTTTTTTTGGGTTTTTTTGTTCATTTGTTTGTTTTGGGGTGGGGCTTTTTGTGGGGGTTTTTTTGGGTATTTTTGCATATAGAAAGGAGAATGAATAAACACTGTACTCCAAAAACTATAACCAGTAATTCAAAAAAACCAAACGACTTGAAATATGTTAACTGTATTCAGTTTAATTTGGGTGGTCCAGAAGAAGACTGAAAAGATGTTCTGAATTTGATTTCTGTTCCTTACCAGAGGAAAATATTATATAACCAGAAATCATATATTAGTTGATGCTTTATTTTGCTTTATTTGCTTAATTACAATATCCTGTTGGGTGTAGTTTTATCAGCAGTGATTTTGAGATTGTGTAATGTTTAGAGAGGATTACACTATGTAAAACTTTCCAAATATGAGACTTTTTTTAAAAGGAAAATGTGGTGTGAATTAGCTGTAGTTTGAAAGGAAATAGAGTAACCTTCAGGGGAGGGGAGGTGTGGTTAAAGCATGTGTGATAAATATTTTTTGTCTGTTTTATGCTATTTTTGTTTTGTTCTTGGATGTAATGTTGAAATTATAAATCACTAGGAACTACTCCAGAAGGTATGAACTGTAAAGGGAAAGTAAGGAAATACTTGTTTGTGCTGAAGCTTTTTGTAGAATTGGTACTCTGAAGTAAGCCTAGGTAGAGTTTGAACACATGGTAATTTTTTAAAAATAAACACAGCCACGAAGGGAAAATGTGATAATGACTTGATGATGATGAGTGTCTGCTGTTATGGGTCCAGTGAGATGCAAGTGCCAACACCCCAGCCTCTACACCATGATCCAAATTGTAATGAAGGAATTTGGCAGCTCTCATGCCTTTATGTGAATATATTACCATGGCTATGAAGATAAATAGTTCCAAAGTGGAATTAGTAACAAATATTTAGTCATTTCCAAGCAGATTAGAAGTGGAAATAGACGTGCTGTAGGAACCGAGATAAATAGGAAACATATACTTTCTGAGTATGTGTGTTCCATTCCTGCTTCCCTGGGCTGGTTCTTCCTTTTAAAAGACAGTGTATTTAGACAGGTTATATATTCCCTTTGTGAAGGTCATCATCCTGATTCCTTGATTTGTTTCAGCTTCCTTCCTGCTCTCCCTCTCTGTATCTCTCCTCTTATGCAAACATCAGCACTGGTTAAAGCCTAAAAATTGTGGAGAATGTGCTGTACCAAATTGTAGACTGGTGAGCTGTCCGATAACTGTCTACCAAAGTGCAGGAGTACAGATTTGCTCCCAAGGGCAGGCTCCCCCTTGTGGGTGCTGAGCCAGTTGCTTACAAGGTTCCATGTGCTTCCTATCCTTGCACTAACTTATAATTCCATCTTATTTTTTAAGGTAGTGCCTATATATCATTCAAAGTATGTATTTTTTATTACTTTTTTTTAAATTATTATTATTCTCAAGTAGTTTTAAAGCCAGACTGACCTAAAAAGTCTTAATTCGGAAAGAAGGTTTGTAGAGTGGGAAAAATTATTGCCAGAACACAAAGGCCTTAATCTTTTTGTTGTTCGGTTTTGTAGTGCAAACCCATCTGCTCCTTTTGGGGATAAATGATTCCCATCTACACTGGATATATTAGCTTTTTCTAAATGTACTGCTTAGCCACTCTGCTAAGTCATGGTCATGTCTTACAGTGGGTGTCTAACATACGGTACTGATACAAGTGTGAGAATCAGCACTGGCAACTGAAGATTATATTCCCTCCGGTTCTCCAGGTTCTTCTGCCAAAGTAGGGAGAACTGTATTGCTTGGGTGGAATGAAGTGCCTTTTCTGTCTTGAATTGTAGTGCAGGACTTTGTAATGGAATCTGGGCTGTGGCATGTTTTAAACTGTTGTAATTTAAAATTCAAAATTTCAAGGTTAGAATTTCAAACTGTGATGATGACAATTTTTCTCTTCACTTGGCTGACTGCTTCTTGCAAGGTGTTTAATGCAGCACACTGAGTTGACTTCTTTACATGGGCTTAAGAGGCTTTTCTGCTTACTTGCTTGCTAGCCCAAGCTGAATGACTCATCTGAGATCAAGCTGTTGACAGAAGAGGTGCTTTTGGAGCTGCAGATGGCACTGCCAGAATCTTAATAAAATCTGGTGCCAAAGGAAACATATGAAAAATGTAGGAAACAGTATTGTAAATTGCATGAAAATCTTGGAAAATAGTGATGTGTCTGTATATGGAAGATGTGCATTTTTCATCATGAAGTCAATCTTCCCCACTTTTCTGCTTTCTTCAGTGACAGCTCTAGTCTTGAAGATTTCTTCATGGCCTACAATCAATTGGTCTAATGTCTTGATCAGTGTTTTAGTAGTTGATAGGTCTCTGAAGTCAATGACTGTCTTGTGGTAATATGCTAACCAGTACTGTTAAGATGTTCATATGGGTTCTTGGCTGAGGGAGCTAACTGTTCATTCTTCTCAAATTGTTCTTCTTCACTGAGTTGTTGTTTGCTGTTGTCACACATTTTTCAGTGTGAAGTGGGTAAGATGACTAAGAAGTAATCTGTAGACTATACTACCAAACACTGAAGCCTGTATCATGAACCAGGACTGAGAAATTTGGCAAATAATGTAACTCGCTTTTTTTATATTGTCACTCAAAAATGCAGATTATAATTCTCAGGAATGTTCTTTAGGTATAAGATGAAGAATTCACTTTGCATATCTGAATTTTGATGGGTACTACTTACAAAAGCATCATTGGATTTATACTGGCAGAAAGATGCTAGTGTTTCTCCTATTTTTGTGGACAGATATTTTATTTGGCCAGCTGTTGGAGTTGTAGGGGGTTTTGTTTTTTTCAGGAAATGCAAGCTTGCCAAACTTGAACCCATAGTTACAGTACAGGAGGTATTTCAGTACAGAAATGATTTCTTCACCAATACAAACCCTGACTGCATATTGCAACCAAACCCATAATTTGACTGTTTCCACATTAAGTTAATAGAAGATCATTTTACTTGATGATATCAGCAATAACTTCCGATGATGCTTGTTCTTGTATAACTTATCAGAGCTCAGGGAATATCATGTTTAATCATGCTTTTTCCATACTTCAGTTATCAACTGCATCAATTTTTTTGGGTACAGTGAAACCTTCTTGTCTTCTCAATTTCTTCAGCATATTATTTCTCATCACTGTACTGAACCTCAGTGTGACCTTACTACTTGGTGACTTTTGCTGTGAGCTCAGCTGATATTGTGATGTCTAGATGTCTGTCTTTCCTGGAGAAGATGAATTTTTCTCCTGAACAATTCTTTTCTGCATTCTTAATGGAAAATCTAGTTAGTCTAGCTTTCTTTACTGTAAAAGATTCCACGATGCTTTGTGTAAAATACAGTGTTTTCTTTTTTTTTTTCGTATGGGAAGTATGCAGTGGAGAAGAAAAACAAAAATTACCTGCCCACTTTGAATTAATACACACACACACTTATTAATAAAATAATAAAAATCTCCAAAAAAACAAAACCATGCCAAACAAAAAATACCTGAAAAATATTTTAAATAACTATAGGAGATTTTTTTAACATTTAATTTTCCTGATGACCCAAAGGTAACCATGACATTACTTTTTGTTCCTTTTGCATCCTGGTGGCTTTAATATAGTAGATTTGGTAAATGCTTCTATCATTGTGTTAAAAAGTTTAATTACTGAGGTTTGTGAAACAGCTCTCAAATACAAGGGTGTATTTGGAGAAAGCTGGATAGATGGACAAGTGACTGACAGGGTAAGCAGTCTCACTGTGTTCTGATATCCTATGCTGTGATGCAATGCTACAGATAGCACATAAGCCTCAGGAAGAAACTGCAATCCAATTTTTATTAAGCTCTTACTGCCAATGTATCTTGATAATATTGTTAATTAAGAAACTAAATGTGCCACTGTTGTCTTTTTCCTCCTTTCTTTAGAAAGCTTCACTGTTGCATTCCTAAGAGGTTAGTATGATGTAACCCAAGAGTGATATATTTGTTTTAATGCAAGACAGTGCTAGCAAGACAAAGTTCAGACATTGCAGTTTCTCATATTTGTTTCCTATAACTTCGATTATTTTTGTAATATGAAAAATCTTTAAATGACAAAAACTTTGTTTATTGTAATAACTGCAGAGCAAAACCTATTGTCCTAATGTGCCTCCAAAACAAGACCCATGTAGAAAACATATATTAAGTCTATGTAGCTCTTAATGTTCCCTAACAGAGACAGACACAGTTTTACTTTCCTCTCTCCATCTGCTTTTTCCTGCCACCCCTTCTCTGCTGTGCACAAAAGAAAGGAGACAAGCTGAAAAACCCACTGGAAAGGCAGATAACTTCCATGGTTCACCCATGAAGATCTTTGTTTTGTGGCATAGAGACAAGATTGGTAAATTCCAGGATTTAAGGATCATAGTGACAAATACTTTGTTTTTCAGCTGAAGACAATTATTGACACTTGAGCAAAGAAAGATAATTCACATATTTTGAAGGCTTTGCAGCTTTAATTTAATACCTTTTTTTTTTTTTTCTTGGGAGTGGAGTATAGCTACAGTAAATTTTGGAGCAATGCTGCAACATAATCTTGAGGTGTCACATGTGTGTCACATAGACACATCTGTTGCATCATTCACATCTCAGGTTAAGGGTGGTGTGATGGACCCTTTGCTGTGAAACACTCATCTGTTTTTTGACTAGGCTCTCATTTCAAATGAGTGTCCTCCTTTTCCATGTTGCTTGGAGGTTTCATCCAGTTTGCCAGTTCACTTTTCTTCTCCTACTGAACGTGAACCAAATGGACAATGGCCAGCTGTGTTAAATATGTTAAGACCATGGCAAGAGACACTGTCGTCTGGGTGAAAACTTCACCTTTTTTTTTAGTGCAGAGAAGTCCAGAATGTCAACTGAATAGGACCTTCTTAGGTCCCTAGTAGGGTGCTACTCTTCTTTAAAAAACATAGTATCTTTAGGTCTTTGCCCTTAAGCATCTCTCTGTTAAATATATTTAGTATTTTTGTTTTACTTCTTCATAAAATTTCAGTGTGCTGCTGTAACCTTGCCATATAACTTAAGAGATCTCTACATGGGTAGTGGACTTTACTCTAAAATGACAGCTTGTTGTGTTAAATGATCCAGCATAGGCTGATGAGCTCTGACTATAGTGTAGAACTTACAGCTGCAAAATTTGTTGTAAAAATGTATTTTGGAAATGAAATAAAAAATTTCTTTACACAGTATATGCTACTATCTTCAATTGGACCTGTCTGTTACCTTTCCCAAGTGCTCTGTCAGTCAGCAACAACACCCGTAGACTCGGGTCAGGCTCGTTCTGCTCATTCTCAGGAAATGGCTGAGCCCCAGTGAAGATGTCTGGAGCTTTTTGGAGCATGGGGGATCTAAGTAGGAAGGGAGGAAGAAACATGGTAGCATTTGGGCCCTTTCCACTCCTGAAGAAGCAAGCGTGCTTCTGGCAACTGGGAAGAGGGAGGTTGTGAGCACCAAGAAAGAAGAGAGTGACAGAAATAAATGAATTGATAACACAGCAAGGGACTTTTTATGAGAGATGTGAAATAGAAGAGACAATAAAACTGCATCTAGAAATTACTGAAATGAGAATTTATAAACTCACAGGTGGCAGCAGTTAAGTTCTGAGTGTATTTTTTATGCTTTAGTAAGAGCCTTAGCATCTTTGAATACTTTTTACTTTGGCAATAGATATTAGAATACATTTTATTCAAGTATTGTTAAAACTTTCATAACAGAAGCCAAGTATTTGAATGAAAAAGTTACTATGCTTCCTCTAATAACCTGGACACAAAAGTATATGTTCCCTTTCCAGAATCTAAAAATTCCTCCTCAAGAAAATTACAAAATAAGAAAAAACTCCAGAAGCATTTTGTATACCTATTTTCAGCATTATGTGCTGTAATGGCTCTACCATCCAAACATATAATGTGGAAATGTTTCAAAAGCTTTTATGCTATGCACCCTAAATGATCTGCAACTTGCAGTAAAGAAACAGGAAGTAACAATGTTGGAAAAAAAGTATGTGAATACAGAAGATAAAATTAGTATGGGTTATTTCTTGCATTTTCCAAACAGTGTTGAAAATACTACTAATTCTTGACTCTATTTGAGTCTGTTTGCATTGATTAAGTTGAACATCTAATTGTTAAATGAATGACATTTGAAAATACTTTCAGACCTTTTTTGTTTGTTTGTTTTTTGAGTTAGTAGAATCAGGTTGCCTGATGCACATCTCAACAAAAGTTGTTTTCTGATTGAAATAATTTGCTTTATTTCTCCTAGGTTACAAAATATTTTAGTTTTAGAGTTTTTAAACCAAAAAGTATTCTTCAAAACCATGTTCCTCATTCAGTGTTACCCTTTTAGTGTGTACTTTTGCCTGTGGAAAATGTCTAATAGGTAGTAACTGGTGTTCTGATCTAAAATAACAAAAATTGCCTTCTTGTATTACTAGTTCTGTTAATTGCATGCATTAATGTAAAATTGTGTTGTCTCTTAATGTTCAGGTAAATACCTGCCTGATTTCTAATGGAAGGTTTTTTGTTGTGCTATAGTTGGTTTAAGTGTTTTGTGGGAAGGTAGCTGTGATTATTGGAGTATTTAATCTTCTGACGACATGTGTTAATTTGCTGTTAGTTTCTTCCTTGTGCTGTAAAACTACCTTTAATAAAACATGACTTTAAAACTGTTCTGGATGATTTTTTTCTCTCTCCTCCTGCCCCCATATATAGGTCACAGGTTTTTGGAGACAAAATGTCCTGAATTTTGTAGAGAAGTAGAAAATAAAGCAGATTGTAACTGCCCCTGAAGGAATAGCATGGTTTGAAGGGGGTGGGGCAAAAGGTTAAAATAAAAAAGTGATTTCATATTCCTCTGTCTTCATTTGTAGCCCTCTCTCTAAATTTATCTTTCTTCACTTCTGTCTCCCTGAGCCACTACTGGTATCTTCTGCCAGCCTGTGCTTTGAAGTAGCTGACTAACAAACTATTTTCTATGTGTATTTGAGAAATCTGTTCTCAGAGATCCAGATGAAAAGGACAAAGCTGGGAGGATCATGTTATAAAAGCTTATTTCTGTCTCTTTAAAGGGGTTTAAGAAGATGGAAGCATAGACAAATGGTCTATCCCTTACATATAATGCTTTGACCAAGTTATCTTTGCCATGATCTGTCTCCATGATGGTGAAACATTTTTAAAATAAATTGTGGAACTCAAATATTTCAAGCGAGTTTGGAAGTTCTAGTCTGCTAATGTGTGTGTGTGTGTAAGTGTGCATTTCTCTTAGAAGCTCAGTAGTGCAGTTCGGGATGAGGGTCAGGCTGCTGAGAGCCTGTGTTGCTACAAAGTTTTTCTCTTGGGAGATGCAGAATAATACTTTTCACACATTTGTCATAACAGTGCAAGGCCACTTTATACTCCAGGAAACTGATGTACGGTCACTGGCATCAGTAGTTTATGCCCTAGTTTTAAGCACGTATTGCATGGGAATGGGACAGGATAAATGTTGAGCAGTGAATATGACCTGTGTACTGTTTGTTTTTCTGTTTTTCACTGCATTCTTATAAATTAGATAAGAAGTAAGATTAGATAAATTATTATCGTCTATCCTCCTAGTTGAAACTTCTCTCTTGGGAGTGGTTAACAGCCATTCCCAATTCAGTGCAGTCCTGTGTTCTAACTACCTGGGTAATGGAGTTAACCTTTGCAACATATGGAGTTGGGGCATGTGGAAGAGTGGATGCTGGAAATACCTTGGTTGAAATTGAGAATTCCGCTGTCTGTAGTAGATCTGAAATTCACTCATGAAAGAAATAAAGTGAAGGCTGATGTTGAGAAGGAGAAATAAATGCAAAAGGCATAGATAGGTAGTATGGCAAAATACAACTTGTGAGTGGTTTGGTGTTCACAGGATAAATAGCAAGTCATAATTCTGTTGCAGAAAGGGCATATACTCTCTGTCCTACCTACTAAAGCTCCTGCTGTACCTAAGATAGGATGTCATTTATTCTCTTCTGTTTGATGCTCGTCTGTGTCTACTTTAGGAAACCATTTTATAGATTATTATAGAATTATAGAAATTCTAAGGGTTATTGAAAAACAAGGTGTAAAAAGAACTATAAATGCATACTACAGAGTTTAGGAAATGTAACTTATAAGGAAAATCTTTCAGTAGTTGCATTTGCTTATCCTAGAGGGCAGATGACCTGATAATAAGTGAATAATGTTACATAGTTATTAGCAAGTAATTGCTGTCATTTTGTTTAGTCTTGGTTTGTTGGTTTTTGTTTTTTTTTTTGTTTGGTTGGTTGGTTGGTTGGTTTTTTTGGGGTGTTTTGTTTTGGTGTTTTGTTTTTTTTTTTTCCCCATTTCTAGCCAGCAATTTTCTTCTCCAACTTCTCCTTAGTGAAAGGCTACGAAAGATCTGGAAAAACATGCTTCAGTGGGTATTTTAAAAAAATGAGTGGATACACATCTGGTAGCAGGTAGTTCAGCTGTGTAAACTCATTCTGACACAGAGGGATGCAGTCACAGGCTAAGATTTAGAGAGCTCATTTCAACATATATTTTTGGTAATTGTAAGAAAATTTTATTAATTCTAATAATTATTGATGTTTCCATATTTAATCATACTTAATGTGATATGCTTTCTATAAGAAATTAAGTTAATTTACACATGAATTTTTTTAATGATAAACCATTTTTTCTACTTTCTTTTTAGTTTCATCTTCTTAAGATACAAACTAGGTTACAGAAAAAAATCCTAAATTATTTATACTATTGTGACTTCATTCTTATTGCTCCTGTTAATAATGTAACAGAAGAACACAAATGTATTCTTGAGCTTTTAAAAAGTCTTCGACAATATTTTTCCTCTCAATGATTATTCATTTTTTATCTGCATGAGTTACAGCATCACTATTAAGTGCTCTTGTCTGTCATATTTTAATTCTGTTGTTGAATAAATCAACTTCTATCCTCACAAAGTAATAATTAGTTTAGTAGGCAGAATATTTCTTTCATTCAATGTAACTATGAAAAGCCATAGAATGGCTTTTAAAAAGCTAACGGTAGTGTTCCAGCATCAGCGCTGAAGTTAGGTGGCCTTTCAACCAACTCATCAAACTCCTGATTTTGACAGAGGAAATGTAATTAACAAAGGAGAATGCATTTTACTCAGACCAGTGCAGAAATGAAAATCTTCTGATGTGCTTCAATAGTGAAAAGGAGGGTGAAAGTGGAAAGAAGTTTTATTAATATTTTAAAAAAGGCATAGTATTTAGTAGAATTATTCTACTACAGTTTGTTTTTCTGCTATGCTTTTTATATGTTAGGGGAAAAAATAATTTAAATTGACATTAGAACCATTAAAAAAAGAGTGTCATTGTGTGATATATTACAGGAAGTGTGGCATCTACAAAGTTGAGGTGCCAGCTGAGAATGATTGAGGTTTGCAGTTTGCACACATGACTTTTTTTTGGAAATCCTGTATTTTTTTGGATTCAACTTCACACAAGTTTTGACTTAGTGCCCAGGTACCATGTTTCTGACGATCTTGCTAGCTGGCAGGGAGTGAATTAAGCAAAACATTAGGAAATGCTGAGGACACCAGCATGATTTAAGTGCTCTTCTCCCAGATCAATTGTGTGACTCTCCCTCCTTTGCTTTCTTACTGGTGTCCTTCTGATATTTGGATAGCCAGGCTTTAATTAAGGAAAACAGGAGAAAATGAAACAAAAGTTGTTATAACAGAGGAGATGGCTTTTTAGTTTTAATCTCAAGGCAAATAGGACATTGCCATTGAAGACTTGTTTACAGGTGCCCCTCCATCTTGGCAGAGACACCCCATGTATGCCAGGACATGATTCTGCTTACTTGTTGATTTGGAACTAAGTGCCCATAATGTTTGGTTTGGAAAAAGTTCTGATTCTCAGCAAAAATGTAGCTGTGGTTGCAACAGGGTTTTAAAGCATGGCATTCTGACATTGCAATATCACTGGCAACTCCTTTCTTCATTTTTTAAGAGAATTTGGTTGGTCTTACAGAGTAAAGTAATTTGCACAAAAGGAGAAATTTAGCTCAGAAGCAGCCTTGTGGCAACCTTCTGGGATAAAGAACATCTAAAATCAGACAACTTTTTGAAAAAAGAGAGGTGAGAATGACTGCAACCTTGAAACATAGTGATCTTACACCTAGCTGTATTTTGCACAAAGCTGGTAGTTTGGGGAGGAACTTGCTTCATTTTGTCAGGCGTGAGTATAGGTGCAAATGTCTGAAAGTTAGAACTCAGGTGGTCTTGTACATAAATGCCCTTGTCATGGAGGTTTTAGTTGTGTGAAGGATTAGGTTGCAGTTGAGCAGGATATTTGACGATATCAGTGACATCTGACATTGGGGCCTGGAACTAATTTTGTGGATTTAGCTCTTGGTGTTGCTTACTAATTGACATTACTCTTTAAAGCCCAAGGGTTGGAGCACTTTATGTGCCTAGAAGTCTTCATGATTTCATTATTAACACTAAAAGAACTTTTGCAGTTTGTCATATTAGAAGCTTTAAATGGTTAACCTGAGTAGATGATGCCATCTTAATACATCGTAGCTATAAGATACCAGATTTCTGTCTTACTCCTGTTTATTTATTGAGATAGGATGGTATTGGTATCTATAGAGTTCATGACTTCTCACACTGTTATCACACATTCATCAGCGCTTGGAAGAATATATTTAAAAAGAAAAATCTCATGTTCTAATAATTAATGTCCAGATTTGTTGTACAGAAGTTTTTCTTCCGTATTTAAGAAGAACATTTCTCAAAGAAAACATCTAGAACTTATTTATAATAACAACTCACTCTGTGTTTTTTAATACTACTAATAAAATGCTGGTATTTGACAGAGAGCTTTCAGGAGCTAGATTTATTAAGAGGTTGGTTTGTTTGCTTGTTTTTGTTGCTTTTTTTCAAGGCTAGTTCTGGAAGATGCTATCTTGAATTTTATGAGGAGAAATTTGGTATAGTGAAGCCAAGATGTACTATCTATGATGTGATGTTAGAAATAGAACCACTAGATAAAGTGTCTTATAGTATGTTTTTAGGAATTGAAAGGGTTGACATCTTTTAAATATATATTAGAAATGCCTTTAAATATCTGAGATTTTGTATGAAATTAGTTGTCTGAAATTTTTTGTAATATCTGAGGATTTACAATAAAGGCATAGAATTTCCCTCTCCTTCTCCCCTCTCAACTTTCTAGTGCTTTTTAAACAGCATCACTAAAAAAGATATCAGAAAAACAGAGACCGATTCTGACACTTGATTTGTGCAGGCTTCAAACGTAGTCAGCATCTCCCATCCTCACTCAGCACCAGCTGACAAGTTTTATATTTAAATTTCAATTCATTCTGCTTATGTGAGTTAAGCAGTTATGTGCCTACCTTCATACATAATAACCCTCTTACTATAAGCAGTCCAATTCAATGTTCTATCAATGTAATTTTTCCTCCCACAATTGGAAATACGGTTCTCTTGACAGAGGATAGTGTTTCTGAATGTAAGTACTGTATCACGTTTGGAATTTTTATTGTGGTCTGGAATAACTGTGCAGAGCCAGTTATGGGTTGATATTCACACATTTCAAAGCAAAAGATAGCTTTTCAAAGCCCAGGGTAGCTTTTAAGCTGAATATTTAATTATGCTACTACTGATATGGACTTATGCTCTGCCTTTCATCCTTGGATTTTCAAGCATAGAGGCAACATTAACCTCACATCATCCATGTCATTGATGTAGGTAACAGCAATGAATCACTTTGAGGCTTGGTTTACATATTGGGCTTGACCAAAGTATAAAGACTTAAGTCTCCAATCAAGAACTGCATACAGACCTGATTCTCAGCTTCAAGTTCTATAAGTTTATTATAATATATATAACTTTATACAATAGGTGTTCTCAAAGAAGGATCTGGGCACTTTGAGAGGCTTTCTGAGTTGATCTTTTGTGTTCTCATCCTAACTTCTGGGTATCTCCACTTCTCAGGAATAGAGGTGCAGCTTCTCACACTTCAACTTCCAACATTGTGAAGAATTGTTTTTATCTACACACAGAAGCATTGATTTTGTCTGGGATTTTTGTTAGTAGAAATATTTGTTGAGAAACAGTAACCAATGTAAGTAATAAGCAAGTTGACATGTTACCTGCTTAGACCACAGGAGTTGCCATGGTTAGCAAGCAGTCCCCTTGGGTTCATGGCTAGAAAAGGGATACATCTCTTAGTAGGACTTGAAAAATGTAACTTGTCATAATACTGATTCTCTCCTTCTGAAAAAGAGGTTTCCTATGAATAGATAGTTGTTAGGACCACATCTGAAAATTCAGAATTAATTTAGTTCAGTGATTTAGTCATCTTTCTGGGTTAAACTGTAGTGTTTTACAGTAGATGTTTCTGGATAAGTAGCATTGTATTAAACTGAACGTATTTTGGTATCTTATTAGGAGTTTTTTCAGATGTAATATAAATAATGTGGGTATACATTCTGGTACTATTTGGATATCCTGAGGCCAGCAGTGTTGTGTTGTAAATGTCACTCTTCTGCTATCCCTCACTCAGTGCCATTAGAACATAAATTAGTTGCACATTTTAAGATATTTGAGTTGATAGAAAGACTGGAGATAGGGCATTTTGCCATTCTAGTTAGGTATCCTAAGGTGCTGTCTGGTGGTGTTTTCATGTGAAGTTGTCCCATTGGAATTGCATTGCAAATCGATCCTTTGCACCCTTTTCAGTAGGAACACACTGAAATGACGTGTTGATAGGATGCTGTTATTTTGGCTGATTCTATTTCTTTCTCTGGGCATAAGACCAAAAAAAGGAAATTCTCTGGCAGACTCCCCCTCAAAACAAAACCCAGAAATCACCCCAAAACCCCACAAAAACAAACACCATGATACCCAGAGCATTTTGGTGGAAAATGAGCAGTTTAGGTGTAGAAGTACAGAGGGTAGAAAAGATGTGCTTCAAATCCAGTATCATGTACAGACACAGCCTTATGAGAAAACATATGTCTGGTTGTAGTAAAGTTGAGTGTTTTCGATCTGAGAGCTCATCTTTATTTCTCTCTAAATTAACTGAGAATACTATTTTCGAGTAATTTTAACTCTTCAGTGTGATGCAATGAAGCCTAGTTTCATGGAAATACAGCAAGAAATACATTTACTTTTCAGATATCAACTTCACTTGCATTTGCCAGTGGAAAAATATATATTTACTGGAGTCTTTGCTATAAAGTCTTGGTTTAGATAAAGAAATATTTCATTGAAGTTTGAGAATTATAGAAATACTAACTTGTGTTAGCAGTCTTCATATGTAGCTAAATATGTCTCCCCCTGTCAGATTGTTCAGTTAGTAGGAAATTGTGCAAGTAGATGAATATTTGTGAATCACAGCAAATACTTGCCATTTCTTTGCCAGATGAATCTTTGATCTGCATCTATTTGGAAGAGCAAGATGAGTAATACCAAAGTCTATAAGTCTTCTGAGAGCAGGTTATATGTCTGGTCTGGCTTCCAGCCTGTTTCTCTACCACATGCTAGAAATTCTTTACCTCCCTCTGCAGAAATTTGCATACTCTTAGCATTTTTAATACAAATTGCTTTTAAAAGTGCTGCCTTCAAATTGTTTTTATTGAAAGTCCTCATTTCTGTAGGGCTGTCAAGAGCACAATACAAATAACAACATACAGGAAGAGTAATTAGAATTTTTAAATGTTTTTAAGGGAATGATAAAAGGAATTGTCATTCTTACTGCAAATTTTTGCTCTTTTCCTGTTTTATATGAGAGTGCTTTATTTCTGTGGGCCTGAGCTCAGATGTGGATGTTTTATTGTTGAAACTTACAATGAGTAAGTATCTTTATGTCATGTAGTGTTGTGTGTCAAATCAATGAGACTGTTTACATTCTTTAAATAAGAGAAAGAAAAAAAGAGAAAAAATTAAATCCTGTCAAGGCAAATATTGTGATTCATGTTGTCTTTTATTCCAGTCCTTTTCAGATTATTCCTGTGACTACAGTTACTTAACAGTGGTTTTGACTATAGACTGATAACTACTGAAGATCTGTCTGGACACTAGGGACCCCTGAACAGAAGGATGCCTTTCTTGATGTGTTTAATGACTGAGTGTGGCACTCAGTGCTATAGTCTGGGTGACAAGGTAATATTCAGTCAAATGTTGTACTCAGTGATGTTAGAGATTTGTACCAACCTAAATGATTCTGTGTCCTTAACTTACAAATTCAGTTTTATCAGGTGAAATGCTTGTGCAGTTGTAATGCAGAAATTAACTTTTGACCCTTTTTAGGCTGTAATAATTTGCATGCGTGGAATATGAATGTGGTTTGTCATTGGTGTATTCAGGGCCAGGTTCTTACTGGATGTGTATGGTTTGAATCATTTTGACTGTGGCTGTTGTAGATTGATAAAATGGTCTCAGTTGAAAGGAGCTTAGAGGTTATCTAGTCCAACCCTTCTGCAGTGTTCAGAGGCATCTTCAACTGGGTCAGATTTCTCAGAGCGTCATCCAGCCTGATCTTGACTGTTTTCAGGGATCTACCAGAGACCTACAATCTCTCTAAGCAACCCATTCCAGTGTTTCACCACCCTCATCATAAAAGTTTCTTCCTTCTATCTGCTCTGAATGTTTTAAATCGTTTAATGGTTTATCTACTCTTGGTTTAAAACCATTAATGGAGGAGGAGTTCCATCCCTCTGATTGATTTTGTGGCTCTCCTATCTGGATCTTCTCTACCAAATCCATGTATTTCCCATACTAAAAACTCCAGAGCTGGTATTCCAGGTGGGATCTCACCAAAACAGAGTAGAGGGGCAGAATCACCTCCT
The DNA here is from genome assembly GCA_013399695.1 of Formicarius rufipectus. Lineage (NCBI taxonomy): Eukaryota > Metazoa > Chordata > Aves > Passeriformes > Formicariidae > Formicarius > Formicarius rufipectus. Next base: position 137,783 of record VXAU01003007.1, on the reverse strand, counting down.
CAATCTTGGTCATGCTTCATTTGATGCAGTCCAAGATACAGTTGGCTTTCTGGGCTGGGAGCGCACATTGCTGAGTTGTGCCGAGCTTTTCATCCACCAGTACCCCCAAGTCCTTCTCTACAGCCTGCTCTCAATCCGTTCATCCCCCAGTCTGGACTGATGCTGAGGGTTGTCCCAGCCAAGTGGAGGAACTTGCACAGTCTGCAGGCCTGTACACTCTGCACATGCACATGCTCTGAAAGACTGAGAGATGTATAGTAATTGCTGTAACTTTGGGATAAGAATCTTTCTCATGGCATGTGTGGCCAGCAGCCAGGTAATGCATTGTGTCTGTTGGAGTGGATAATTAAGGAGTCAGAAAGTTTTTTCTTACTGGGCTGAGAACTTAAAAGATAATTACAGTGTTCATTGCATGACTGAAATCAGTATTATAATCAAAGTAATGTCTTCACAATTGTATGCATAAATATGTATGCATCCACACACGGTGTTTGTTGTGTTTAAGGAAACACAGCATCTCTGAACAGCAAGTGTGTTTTTATGTCCTTTTGTCACATTAGAGTCAGTTGACATGTGACCAAAATTTTCAGGAGTACTAGTGTCTTGGTTATATTGTCACAAGTCAATTTATATTCAGTTAGTATAGCATGAAACTGAGGAGAACACAAAAATGGGAAGCAGGGAGGTTATAACAACATGCTTCGTGTTCAGAGACTAAGAGCTCAGAAACAACTAGGGGAAAAACAGAAAGGATGAAAAGAGAAGAAAAAAAAAGTTCTACCATACATAAATGAAAAAAAAAATTACTTTTTCAGTCTGACATGTGAGAATTTGGATTAAAACTAAGCACTGCTGTAGAAATTAATACTTGAAGGTGGTTTGTTTTTTGAAACACTATTTTTTTTTTTTTTTTTTTGGCAGATGCCTCTGTTTGAAGTTCAGAGTTTCTTTTATATTAAATAGTAGGTGCCTAATTAGAATGGTTTAGAATTGGAGGAGTTTCCGTGTAAGCAAAGAGGAAGCTTCAAAATGTTAAAGCTATTTATTTTACTTTGTGTATCGTCTTAAAGCAGTAAATGTTGAACATGGAACGATTTCATTTTTTTATTAATTGAATCGATCCTAGTGCATTAACACTGAAGTAGAAATCACTGAGAATAACATGTATGTGAATTTATGTGCACAATTATAGCCTAATGATTTACTTTATCTTTTTTTACTTTACCTGATAAGCAATCCTGTTTTGTGACTCACTCATCTATTTTAATTGTTTACATTTTTATCAAGCTCATCCACATTTCATTTGTTGCTTATACAATGTAATTCTAAAGTATACTTGTAATAAAGGCTTGCTTTATGAAGGCAGAATAACAAGGAGACTATTTCTTCACCATCACTGGATTGTATGAATATAGGTTTTTTTCAGACAAGAACCTTATTTTAGGAATAATACTTCATGCTACTTTACTGGAAAATGTTTTCCATAACTATTTTATCATTTAGTGAAAGGAAATAGTCTTGTATTGATATAATAACAGTTTAGTAAGGAAGTGAACAGCATAATTGAAAGTAGCAAAATGATGAAGTAAATTGGAATGCACTCCTTTCTGTTGCAATCAGGAAATATTTTTCTTTTTAGTCTGTTTGTGTGCAATCTCTGTATTATACATTTTATTGTTCTTCAGAAAAAGCTGCAAGTAATATTTAAGGCTGATAGCACATAAAACAAGTGAGTTTAGATTTATTAAATGTTGTTGAATCCTGCTCACAAGCAATAAGGCAGAAAATTTGTAGAATAAATCAGATGGGCCTTTAGCCTAAAGCAGGGTAAACATTGAGGTTGAAACAGCTTGCTGAAGGCTCTTCCCAGGCAGGTGCTGAGGACCTTCAGGGGTGGCCATCCTGACCAGCCTGGGCCAGTACTTCACCAGCCTCATCTCCAGACGCTTTGCGTACACAGATTTTAAAGAAACTGCTTATTTATTGAGTCATAGCGCATGAGTGAAGTACTCTGTTTAGGATTTGTCCTAATTTAATCTGCCTAGCTATTAATGTCCATGGTTTTTTCACTTCCTAATAATTCAGTGAAATTCAGTGCTATGATATGATTAGGGAATCTCTTTCCTTCCCTTCAGTAGTAATATGTTCCTATTCATGAATTTTGTATTTATTGATCAAAATACCATTCAGTTTGAAATATTCTAGAGTTTTATAAATCTGAACTGAAGAGGATGAAAACCATTTAGATTTTTTTTCTCCTGCTATTTTTCTATTCCTTGGTATGGAATAGCATGACTTGAGTTTTCATTTAGTTTGGACTTCTACTTGAGGTCTAATACAAGCTTCAAAGTTTTTATGAACTGAGAAGACGTTGTACCTTTACCATTAGATTTTTCTTTGGTGTAAACTGTATATTGAAACAAAATCACTGAAATTTACTGCAGATGTGATTTGTCTCCTTATCAGTGATTAAATGTGCTATCATTGGTTCTATTTTCCTTATTGGTTACTTACCTGTTGTATTTATTGCATCACTTCCTATGTTGCATATAAATCATTATTTTGATACTATGAACCAAAGATCAAGCTGATCCATGTGTAGGCAGAATTTGAGATGATGGAGTACAACCCCCCCTCTATTTTATGAATGCTTCTTTAGATTTTTGACCAGGACACTGCAGCCAGGGTGTTAGAATTTAACCAAATTCTGAGCCTAGAATGGAGAAGATATCCTTTCCTGATGGGACACCCCTTGCATCCCTGATTCCCTTTATCCAGTAGGACAGTGCATGTTCCAGCTTGTACTTATGGTCAGTTGACAGTTGACATTAACCGGTCCAAGGCATTAGACTTAGGGATACAGTGGTTATTTCGATCCTGTTCTTTTTACTACCAACTTGTCTATTTGATCTGTGGATACTGCAAAGAGTAATGCTATAGTTGTTTCTATTCAGTATCTTTATTGAGTTAGTTTTGTGGCTTGTGCCAGGAAATCTATCAGCATTATGAGTTTTTGCTTTTCAGCCCTGCAGTGTATCAGTTGTTTTTTGTCTGTATTGTTTATTCTCTTCCCACTAATTTTTTTTTTTCAAAGACAGTTTTGTCATGTAGAACTTGTATTTCTCTATGCCAAGGCTTGTGGAGGAGCTGGTTTTTATTTTTCCCCTTTGGAGATATAAGTTAGTGTGCTAAGCGCTTAACAAAGTGCAGTAGGTTCCTTTTCACACTCTTGCCAGTTCAGTGGACAGAATATTCTCTAGTTCAAAGAATTATTATCAGATATTTGATAGATATCTTAAAAATAGACAGTTATATGCCTTTTCCCACAGAAGCATTTTTCCTCTCTTGCTTTCTAATATGCAAGTTGTGTACTGTTCCTCATCTCCTTTGGAAATAAGCTAAATTACTAAATAAGATCACACTTCCCTAAATGCTAGCATAAATAAAAGTATCCTTTTGCTTCCTTTTGCTATCATGGAAAATTTTTTTAGTTTTGGCCTTTCTTCTGGCCTTCTTAAGCAATAATATTTCCATTGAGAAGCCAAAGAGATGTACCACCCTGCTCCATGCAGTTCTCCTTCTGATTGAAAGAGACTGAGAAAGGGAATTATGTTTATTCACACAAGTAATGTAGAAATGTTAAAATACTTTAAAACAATTATAGGAATACTTGGAAGGAAAATGTATATTAATATAGTTGTGTTTTAAAGTCAGATGAGTGGAAACTGCTCTAGTATGGAATTCCATTTTAATATTACTTTTATTTTTAGACAACTTGATTATTTTTTCCATGTTAACAAATAACTAAAAGATTAGTGAATACAACAGAGTTGAGGCAAGGTGAAGAGTTAGTGAATCTAAAAATAATGACAGAAACCTCTTAGAATTTTCTCAGCTCATGTGTATTTGAGCCTTTTCCATGTTACTTGGAGAACTGTTTAAAGACAAAAGAACAAGACTCCTCAGGTACATTGAAGAGGAATAGTATGGAGGGGAATATCAATGAGGCAGGCAGTACATCTACAGAGCCTCTTGCTGTCTCTTACCATCAGTCCTGGCGCGTTCTGTTTATAGGGTCACTGCAGCCTGGGATCGCTGAAGGTCTCTGGGCATCAACTTTTAAGCCTCATAGGCTGTGTGTGAAAGATTGTTGTGGTGGTGGAAATTATTGCTTCTTAACATATTAGCTGAAAAATGCAAAGTAGTTCTATTATCTCTTTTTTGTGATCCGTGACTGTGTCTAAAAAGTGTTCGTGAAAACCAAGTTTAGGTATTGTTCTTCTGAAGCAATAGTGTGTTTCCGTTTCTCAGTTCCCGCTTATTTGAATATATGTCTTCTGTGTTGCTTAGTTTATGCTTGAAGTGCTAGCAAAAAGACTGTCCTGAGCCATGAAATTTAAAACAGTGAAATAAAGCCAAATCAGACAGGTTAAATTCTGACTTTCCCATTTTTCTAAGTAGATTATTCTTACAATTCATATTTGTCTTGTCAGTAGATGAAAGGGTAACTAGGCACACAATTTGTGTTTATGGTAAAGAAATGTAATTGTGTATGATCTTTCTGCACAATTTTTTTTTTTGGTAGGTTGTTTTTTTTGTTTGTTTGTTTCTTTGTTTGTTTTTTCCTGTTCTGATAAATGTGGTTTTTTAAAACAATTTGGGAAGAGCTAACATATTTTAAGGAAACACTTAAGAAAAAAGCAGGCTTATAAATGCAGTTGTATCCCTTCCCCTCCTTTAAGGAAGAAGAAAGCCCATCAGGCAGAAAAAGGGCAAACATTGTTACATATGGTGAAAGACACATTTATAAGATGAAGATCAACTTCTAAACTGGGAAGGAGAAAATGTGGCCAAACCACCTTACCAGAGAGTGAAGGAGTCAAAATGTTGAGAAACTTATATCTCTTTTGACTTGCTAGAACATATGACTGAGGTGACAGGTGTGGAATGATTTCTGTTCCGTTTTCTCCTATCTGTCCTTCAGAAGATACAAAGCCAGAGATGCAAAACGTTATGGGAGATACTAAAACCATCCTAGTTTTAAAAGCTTGGGAATTGAAGTTGTATAAGATATTCTAGCCTTGTTTAAATTAATTGCCCTATTTGAAAAATAACTGTGAGTTTGCAGTGCTCAGTATGAGTCTTGCAAAACGAACCTCTAAAAACTAACAAAATTCATTGAATTAATTTTTCCTCTGCTAGGAAAATTGCTGTTCCATGTGTGAACTTTATTACTTGTGCAGTCATAAAAAGGATCATTTAAATAACGATGCTCTTTTTAAAGTAAACATAGAAGACAAATGTCTTGAAGTCTGTTCCTGTTAACAGTTTAAAAACACTTCTGAAAACAACCCGTCTGTAGGAGACTGCTTTAGCTATGATTAATGTTAACTCCTAGACTTGCACAACTTTCAGTAGCTGATCCAATTTCAACTCGAGACAGAATTAAAACAAAAGCAAGCTATATTTAGAAACCTAAATTGTAGAACCGTTGAATGATGCGTTCCTGTTTAGTTGCATCTTGGAGAAGCTTAGCATGGGGTTTAAAATAAGCTGGTTTGTTCTAGTAATATAAAATAATCTTCACTGCTGAAGAATAGGGTTTCTGAAGAAAGTTAGGGTGTTTTCTGTAGCTTATGTAGCATATGCAATGATTGACTCATAAATACATTATATTAATTTACTTTCCTAACATCAGAATGTTTTACTCTGTCAAGTACTGTGTCAGAAAACTTGAATTCTTGTATTTACGACAGAAATTTGCAATAAGCATCTTCATCTGTTGGAGAGTGTTTGGGAAGAGGTACTTAGAAAGAAGCTGTTACAGCATCCCAGATGCCAAAGCATGCTCAACCTGGGATTTGTTCATTTTTCTTTTCATTTTTTCATTTTTAATTTGTATAATAAGAGAAATTTTAGTGATGGATTCAGGGAGCATAAGAGGAAGTGTGGAAGAAGGCCCAAAGGATTCTGTTAATATTTTCAAAGTTGAATTAATGAAGTTTGAATTCTAACTGGCCAGACGAGTATATGTCAAGAAACCTCAGATTTCACTGACTGTAAAAGAAATTTGCAATCTTTAGTGCCTTTGAACTTCAAGCACTTAACTGAGATGTAAAACTCCAGCTTTTAAAAAGCATGCTTGATTCTTTCAGTTGTTCCTAAATTCAAGTTAATTAATTTGGTTGTGTCTAAAATGAAAGAGAAGATAAGACTTCTTTATACAATTTGATCACTTACAGCTATCCATTTTGTCCTTTTCTTCAAGTTTGCTGATCTTGTCAGGAGTTCATGATGAGCTTTTTGGGGAAGCTATTTGTCCATTTTCATGTATTCTGTATGGCTCTGAAAATGTGAGTCTGTATGAAAAGCATGTAGTGTTTGCCTTGTTCTTACATCAGAAGAATTTTTTCTTTTGTCCATTTTATGCTTGTTTCCAAAGGCTTAAAATGCAAGCTTTGTTTCTGCAATAATGGCTTAGTGTAGGCTTACATTGTTGATCCCCTCAGTAGATGCAATGTAATCCACTTTGGTAATGTGAATTTTTAAACAATCATCAGCCTTTGCTATTAACCCTTCTATACTAATGGTAATACCCTAGAAAAACTACAAAGGAATTTGGTGCTCAAGCTTAACATAAGACTTGAAGGACACTTAGTGGCATTTACATTCCTTAATCTAGTCACAGTGAATTGCAGAGCTGATGTTGAACTTGATTGGTAGTGTATTCAATATAAAATAGTTGATTGTGAAGTTGATGCAGAAATACAACTTTGCAGGGGATTTCTTTGGGCAAATATAAAATTTCCTTGAAAGGTTCTTTGCAATTAAATGCTTCTTAGGGATTCTTCCGTCCCTTGCTTTTGTTTGCTATTTAAAAAGGACAGTAGTTGTACTTCTCTCAAAATGCCTTTTTTTTTTTTTTCTTTAGACAAGGTACAAATACCTGCTGAAAGAGGATATGCAAGAATTATTCAGTCATGTTTTTATTGTTAAGTAATTTTAGAATTTTTTTTGTCTAAAATTAGGACAAATACTTGAGGCGTTCTTTTTCCTTTTAATTAGGCCTTTTACATCTTACTAGCAGATCAAAAAAAATTTCTTGGTGTGCCTAAAGTGATTTTTTTAGAGTGCCATTTTTCTCCATTTTTTTATTCTTACCTATTGACTGTTCTCTTTATCTACCTCTGTTCTTGTTTGAGAAAACTCATAAGCTAAATAAAAACTGACTTGGTTACAGTGTGTATGACCTTTATTATAAAAAGAACATGGATGATTGAATTTTGTGTTTTAGCAATCAGAATTACTGCACTGGGTATCAATAATCCCACTGCAAAGACTTATCAAAATTAATCTGTGCTTACTGCTCCCCTTGGAGTATTTTGGGTATCTCTTGTGTGCCAGTAAAATGAAGAGCTCTCTTCTGTTTCAAAGCACTGTGCAAAAGCTACTCCATGTTTAATGAGACCCAAGTTTTGCGAGGAATCACTGAAGGACTATTAACAATGTCAGTAACTTAGCTAACATCCTCTCTGCAAAATTCATAGCTCAGTTTTGTGTTGGACTATATCACAACCAAAAAAAAAAAAAAAAACAAAAAAAACCAGAGCCATCTGGCTTTGTTGAACATCTCAATTTTGTATGCCTTTTCTGTTTTGGAAGGTCAGAGCAAGAAATCAGGACCAGTGCAAGAGGGAAGACTCATCAAGAAACACCAATTTATACAGTGCAGATATTTACTATGGTTTTATAGCATACAGAATAACTCAAAACAATATGCATCTTCAAAAATTTTCTGAAAAAGCATTTTTGTAGTGTTTTTAGGGAGAAGTAAAAATCCTTACCAAGAACAATGCCAGCCTGAGCAACTCCACTCTTACCGTACCCAAAAACAGCTGGACAATTGAGAAGACACACAAGATATACTAGAAATAAAGCTGCTTTTTGTTTTTTTTTCCTTCCCTCCAGACTGCACCAAAAAGGTCATCATGGAATAATCAAACAATCAAGGAGTCTGCAATAAAGTTAACTAATAGGTTTTGTTTTACAGTCAATAGGAATGGAACAGCTGAAGGCAGAAAGAGGGAGGTCTGTAAAACTGTGCTCCATAATACAGGAGTATTCACCAGTTGGAGATTACTGCCTGGGTGAGCAACACATTTTTTGTCCTCCCATAACTATGTCTACATGAAGTGATTTGACTATTTGCTACTTGCAGTTACAGAAAACTCAAGTTCACTTACAGTTTAGCTTTTAATTAAAAGAAGGCTATAAGGAGAATACCCTGGGTAGGATTTATTGTTTAGAAGTTCTGGTGTTGTTAGTTGCTCTACAGATATGTTGAGGAACAGTGTAAAATGTTATGTTTAAAAGGAATATTATCTAAATATAATGAATGGCTGTTGAGTCTTGATTTTTTTTAGTTTTGTTTTTGGTTTTTGGTTTGGTTTTTCTATTTGGTTTTATTTTGTTTGTTGGTTTTGGGTTTTTGGTTTTTTTTGAGCCTTGCTTAAATGTCTTGAAGTTTTTGTTTTATAGCAAGAAATTGAACATTGCAAAAGCATTTTGCTTCCTAAATCAAAAGGTTTGTTGATATCTTAGACCCTGTGAAAGTGTTTATATTGTGTTAGTACTATTTTGTCTGTTTCAGGAAATAATGGTGAACTTGAAACAAAAAACAAAATGAAGTATGTGTACGGAAGCACAGGGTATTTTGAAAAGTTTTCCATACTCTTTCATTATTGCATAATGACTAATATATACAATTATGTCTAAACCGAAGCCCAAAAATTACTTTTTTAAAAGGCATGATTTGAAATAGAAGAAATTCCATTTAGAGATTATAAAGTTCTTTTCAAAAAGGGTGATAAGCGCTGGAACACTAGTCTCCAGCCTTGGGGATATTCAATACCTAACTCGACCCAGTCCTAAGCAATGTGCACTAGTTGACCCTGTTTTAGGGATTGGCTAGATGATCTACAGAGGTGCCTTACTAACTTCAGCCTCAGTCCTGTGATCAGAAACACAATACTTAACTTTGTAATGAACCAAAGCAAGTATTCAGCTCTAAGACAAGTGATTTTGTGTGCTGATTTCAGGCAATCTGTGGAATAAACATTATTACAGTAACTGTCTTTTTCTGAAATGTGTTCATTTTGTCTGTTATAGTAGCAAGTACTTATTTTTATTTTGATTATATTAATAAAAACTAACTTTTGCAAAAAACAGCATCATGTCAAAGTAAGGTACTAAAAGATCTGGAGATACTAAGACTATATAGGATAAATGTAGCTGAGGTATTCTAAAGGAGATGTGCAATATTCAGCCAAGAACACAATCAGCAATAAATATGTACTAACACACCCAGTTGTTGGCTTCTGACTTCAGTGAGTAGGTAATGAAAGAAGAGATAATTATTTTGCAAAAAGAAGCAAAAAGTAAATGTAATGGAAACTGATTAGGATTTAATGAAAGATTCTCCAACAACTTACCCCTTCAAAGTCAGTTCTGTCTAGGACCATGTGTACTTTCACACTTGAGTGAAACTTGAGCAATCTGATGATTATGGAAAAAGAAGACTCCTTACAGTGTTAAATCTCAGTAAATATTTTTTTCTATTTATTCTCTAAAAGTTATTGGTTCTAAGAAGACAAAACTGTCCAAGTAAGCATCTGTGCTTTAATTGTATTTTATGTTGTTAACTTATGTTGTTGGGCAGCTCTGAGTTGTTTGAATCTCATGATTTAACTTCATGTTTAAGGATTTCACTAGTGTTTGTTTTTTAGGCTTTTATTTCTGAAAGGAAGTGTAATTTGAATGCTAGTTAAGATAAATGTGCCTAGCTGTTTTACAATGCAACCTAAAAGGATGTAGGCTATGGAAACACTGACAGGAGTTGGAAATACTAATGAGCATCAGATCTGGTGGCACTGCTACAGAACAACTTAAATATACAAAAGATTAAACCTTGGAATTTTTGGATCTGTGTGAATATGTGTGATGGTATTTCTGATTTTCCCGTTCCCATAAATGTGAGTATTGTGCATTTTTTTCTCTTGAAGCACCATCCTGTGTCTGAAGTCTCGGTAAAGATTTATGGAGTGCCTCTCTAAATGGATTTCAGTTTCTTAAATCTTACAAGCTGTTACTGCCTTTGGTGACCGATAGAGAAGATAGGGATGTTTCTGAAAATTGTAGCCAAGAGGTGCTAAGTTGTGAATTGTTTCTGATTTTTTAATGTATGTTTACTAGAAACTCCATACATAAGGGAGACTACAGATGAATATGGTACTTTTCTGCTTTTTCTGAATGTTCATTCTATACTGTAATGCCTAAAAGCAGTTATTCAAAGCTACTAAAACAAATAGTTAGAATATGATGAGCTTAGTTATGTGGATTCTGCCTTGCATTATTTGCTCGTTACTGCCTAGACGGATTGCTCTGTTTGGTTGTCATCCCACACAAGCAAAGGATTACCCTCTAAGAAAATCTGATTACCTGAAAGTGATGATCTGGGGTTGCATAATGTCAAAAATGACTAGAGGCTTTAAAAGAAATGGCAAATCACTGAGTGGTTTAGGAGGAGAGGCCAGAGAGATTTAGAGTTGAATCCCAGTATAGAAGAGGTAAAATAAGAAGCAAATCGCTGAATTTTTGGAAATTGTCTCAAAGCATTGAGTGGTATTTGATAGAACTCAGAATCACAAATTTGTTATGCTACTTGATAAATATCTCTGTTACTTCTAGTGCCTAAAATTATTAAGGAGACAACACTTGCAGAAAAATTACCTCATCAAACTGAAACTATCAGTAATGTTTGCAGAGAGGGGAAAAATACTATTAAGAAACGTATTCAATGAAAAACGCAGTGTTTAAGAGGGAAATGGCAAATACAACTAAAATAAGAGATAATACTCTATGCAGCAACAGTTTCCACGGTATTTACTGAGTATTAAGCCAGGATGTTATTCAGAAATGCAATGTTTTTTTCTTAAACTGAACTTTCAGGATGTAGAGCACAGTGTGTGCCTTTCAGACATAGGGTAGACAGAGTAGGCTGCTTGTTCTGAGCGAGTTGATATTGGAGGTCTGTCAGTCCAAATGCTGTAGCCAGTTTCAATGTACCTCGAGTGGAAAGAGGTGGACAAATTAAAGGAGATGTCTAATGGAAAGCAAAACAAGTTGTAGGTACTCAAGACTACAGAAGGTGGATTCCTCTCAGTAGAACTGAGCTTAGAAGAGAAATTAGGAAAACAGAAATTCTGTAGAATGGGTAAAATATACTGGGATGCACTTGAGTTCCGTCCAAATTCTGTATTTCCATATTTTTTAAACTGTATTATAGCTTAGGAGTCATACAGTAGGATGCTGTTGCTGGAAGGATTTCATATTATGAGTTTTAATTATATTAATATTTTTTATGTGCCAGTGCAGGAAAGAAAGAATTTTAAAGATACGACACAGGAAGAATTTGAAAGTTTTAAAAGAAAATTGGAAAGAGGTCCTCTTAGCTACCACTGAAGAAGAATTATGGTGTCAGAAACATTGCAAAGCTCTCTGCTACAGAACATATGGATTCAACATGCCTAGTGTTTGTCCAGCTGGGAGTTTGGCGTGCTTATTGTGAATTCTTCCTAGCTGCATGATCTAGAAGTCCACAGTCTGGTTGGAAGCCACTACTTATCCACAGTGCCCTTCTTTTTTTTGCCAAGTGAAGCATTAGAGAAAAACAGCAAAGGAATAGAATTAAAGAATCATTTAGGTTGGAAAAGACCTATAAGATCACTGAGTCTAACTGTGAACCTAGTACTGTGGCCAAGAATGCATTAACCTTTTTCTCCTCCTTTGTCACTGTTTCCTCCCCCACCCAGTAAAGGATGGAAATTTTTCTTTGCCCTCCTTTTGTTCCTGTGAATTTATAGGAGGATCTTTTGCAGCAGTAGCCAGATTAAGTTTTGGTTGGGCTTTGGCCCTTTTAATTTTCTCCTTGTTCAACCTCACATCATCCTCAGAACATCCTTGTTGTCCTCATTAGTGGCCTGTCCCTTCTTCCAAAGGTCATAAACTCCTTTTTTTCCCCTGAGTTTCAGCCAGACCATTCTTCCCCAATGGCTTTTTTTTTTTCAGAATATGGGAACAGGCTGGTCCTTTAAGATTTCATTCATCAAAAATGAAGAACTCTATCACCTTGAAGAACAGACAGAGTTTAAAAGACTGTATACCAATGTGATGAAGTTGAATCTATTTGAGGGAATAGGAGTCATCAGGACAAATAATGGGCTGGATGTTTCATCCATATATTTTAGAATTTTTTTCATTCTTTTTCTTCTCAAACTGCTTTTGTTCCCTTCAGTTTTTTAATCTTTCTCCTCCTATTGTTGCTTCAGTCTGTGTGGCTACCATGAGATCCTATCTGCTATCACTCTGCTTTCCTTTGGAGTACAGATGCTGGAAATTTAGATAAATCCTGTGTGTTCTGTGACACTACTTTGTTCATTAACTGAGTATAGATTTTTTTTCTTCACATGCCATAGAGATCAATATTCCAGTAGAAAACATAGAGAATTATAGCAGTTCAAAATAGGTGCCTGTCACAGAATGCCATTGATAGGAGTTTAGCTTCGTTGGAAGTATTGATGTGCCACGGCTATAGCACAGTATATCCAACATCTTCATACAAAGTTAACAAATGGACCAGATAAAATTGCATTAGTTAAATATAGATAGATAGATATAACCACATAAATAACCTAGATAGCTTATTAGGTACTATATGTTTTGTGTCAGAAGCTGGCAAGCTGCTGGTTTGTTTTGCTTGACGTTCTTTATCTTGGGGTAGGTATGAGTGGCATGGAATGGATTTATGTGCGATTGTTGATTTTTGTACAGCATTGTAGTGGGAACTCTTAATTATGGTTGTCCTTAGGTGGAGAAAGTGTCAATACATTGAAAAGTCTTGTCTCTCTTTTTTTTTTTTTTTTGGGGTATTCTTTTTAATTATGCACCATACAGATTGTCAAAGCTTAAAAAAAAGAGTACTTTTCTCTGTATTCCTGTGCTTAAGTGTTGTGTGCAATATTGATACACTGAAACATGATAAATGTAATTAAATTGATAAAATAGGTTTTCCATAACTGTCAACCAGAAGCCTATTAGGAAGTCCAATCATCATTTCAATTCGTAGTTTCTGAGTGAAAAGTGTCACAGCAAATTTCTAGTAAAGTCAAAAGGGTCTTTTTTTTTTTTTTTAATATATATAATAGCATGATAGAGCAGTTCCTTTGTGTGTCATAAGCTCAGCAGAATCACAAAACCACAGAATATGCTGAGTTGGAAGGGACCCACAAGGATCATCAAGTCCTATTCCTCGCCCTGCATAGGACTATCACCAAGCGTCACATGAGGTGCCCTAGCATATTGTCCAAACACTTCTTGAACTCTGTCAGGCTTAGTGCTGTGGCCACTTCCCTGGGGAATCTGTTGCAGCTCTTCACCTTTGGGTGAAGAACCTCTTCCCAATATCCAGCCTAAACCTCCCCTGACACAACTTCAGGCCATTCCATTGAGTCCTGTCGCTGATCACAGAGAAGAGATCAGAGCCTGCCCCTCCTCTTCGCCTCATGAGGAAGTTGTAACTGCAATGAAGTTTTCCCTCAATCTCTTCTTCTCCAGGCTGAATGTAACACAGGAATATGGCATCTCACTGATTTAAATTTTAAAACATTAAATAATTACTACCATTTCTTTTGGATCAGTATGATGATTTTCAGTAATGTCCTGTGCCTACTCAACACTTCGTTTTTATTGGAAATCGAACAATTCCAGATACATCCCAAGTTGCCTGGTATTAATTTTTCATCCAACAGGAATAGGTCTTGATCACTTCTCTAATCTCCACCCCAACCAAACCAGCTAATTTTAGACAAAGAATCAGTGCAACTGATGAAGCAGTGGTCTAATATAGCAGAAATATTGCTAATAGACCTATCAGCAGTTGTTACTCAGTGGATGAACACATAGAAGAGAGTTAAGTCTTAACTAGAGAAATACAGTACTAAGATGAATTCAATGTCTGATTATGTATACTATGATTTTTCTTAAAGAAGTAAATACTAATAAACTACAGAATAGCAATATTTATACAGTTTCTCCTAGTATTTCCTATTAATTAATCATTTTCATGTCATAAGTGTCAAGAAGATTTTTCAGGCACATAAATAGGGAAAAGCCTTATCAGATGGGTGGCATATGTACCTGATACACAGTGAAGAGACAGGTGTAAACATCAAAGGCTTGCCAAAGCTGACTTCCATGTTAATGTTTTTAAACAGAAATTTAACTCTCTCTACCAAAGATGTTTCAGGAAAATAGAAAAGAGAATTGATCTCTTAAATGCACGAGTTTTTGTATCTGTCAGGGATGAGAGCTCATTTACAGGGGTAATTGTATATGAGGACTTGAACCATTATTTATTTAGGGCATTTTGCTCGTTTAGAAATCTAAAAAAAACCCTGAAGCTACAGTTTGACTGTTCATTAGAAAGCATAGACCTGTAAGATGATAACCTATTTAGTGTGCCTTACTCCTCTGATGCCCCTCTCTGGTCTACATTTGTCAGTAAACATGAATATGAGGGGAAAAAATGTACTAAATATGAGATTTTCATGATGCATTTTCAAAACAGTGTTGTGGTGTTCTTTTGATAATACAGGTTTGCTATGAAGTTACTGAGTATTGATATGAAATGCAGAATAGTTTCAGCAATGAATTGTCAGACAGCATGTGTAATCTTCAACTTTATAGTCAGTACTGTCTCAAAAAGTAGGAGTGAAACTGTAGAGCTGGTGACTTTTCACACTAGCCATCAGACTTCCCAGAAAAAAGAAGTTCAACTGCGACACCACCATAACTGTAATAGCTGAATGATTTGGACACCACCCAAAAATGTTTCTGTCATAGTAGCATACCAGAAGAGACTATGTGTTGGTGACTTGTATTTGCATGAGTCCTGCTTTATCAGATGTAATTTATCTGGAGATACTGGGAAAAAATCGCCTCTGGCATTGCAAGAATGCAACCCAGTTTTCTTCCTCTCTTTTAAGCACAAGTCATTACTATATTATTTGAATTATGCTTCAGACACCAGTGGGTTTTCTGGGAAATCCACTTTTCTGAGCACTTGGCACCCATAGAGCTAGACAGTCCATGGTCTCAAGAGCATGCATAGATAATATGGGGAGTGGAGCACAGGGGGAGCATGTTGATTTGTTCAGTGTCATGCTGATCATTCATGCTGATCAGAAGTAATCGTGTTCTCTCCACAGTTTGCTGCCCTCACAGTCTACTGTGATGTCATTTTTTCAGGCAGAAAACAATATATTTTAACTTAAATAATGCAGCTCTGCTGACATGATGAAACTGCAGGGTCTGATAAATAAAAGGTACAAATGGAAACAGTAAAGTTACATAGTTTAAATGTGCACATTTTTGAAAGTTGAGGAACTATATTCCCTTCAAGGAGAAAGTGATTTGGGGATGGGAATTCATTTTTCGAGACACCTGGATAGTAGTGGTCTACTAGTTGAAAAGTTAACATCTTATCAGTTCTTGTTTCTTACTCCTCATAGAGACTGAGATGTTTTCTAAGATTATTTGGTTTTGTTATAATAGTAATTTTAGTTTTTCTTTGGAAATACCGCCTGGAATATTGCTGTCCTGAGACTTTAATCTCTGTCTTTCTGAATGGTTTGTGTTTTGACATATTTTGTAAACTAGTAATGGCAGTGGCACCTCAGTTGGAGGCAGTCTTTATTGCACCTTGAAAAAAAGTCATTGACTTGCAGCAGGTTGGTCAAGTTGGTCTGATATTTGTCAAAAATATATTTAGGCCCATGTCTTGAGCTAATGTAATAAAAATCTGCATGTAGCAACTATGTAGGTTAAGTAAAAGCAAATAACTAAAACCATCCAACCAAAACTACCCAGCTCAGATTTTCTAAGTGTTTGGCTTGTTTGAAATCATTGCACTCTAATCACATAATTTTACAGGAGCCTGATTTTAGTCTCCTGCAACTGATAACATCTCAATGGCTGAGTTTGTGGAACATGGGTATTGTTAACACTCAGTAACCCTAATGAATTTACTTTTCTTCCCTTTTCTGTAATTTACTTTATGATCACAGGTTTTTGGTTGTGAGTTGTTTGTTTGTTTCTTTTGATATCATCTGTAGAGATTAGGGACATGTTTTGGAATTCTCAACTCCATTATTATTTTTGATCGTTTTATTCTGATTCACTGATCTCTTTTTTTCAGCATTTTTTTTCTTTTATGATACACATTGGCCATCTACCTTTCTTCTCTCTGTTGTCTTTTCTTGTATGGAGTAANACTCGATTGTACTAGTACTGTCATTGGTGTGAGATGGAAAAAGCTAATATAAAACATTGTTGATTATTAGAATTACTGTAAGTTAATGTGTCATTGAAATAGGCATATTTTCCTGTCTGTCATTTAAGTGTGTTAGCATTTAATAACCAATTAAGGTTGATCTTCATATTGTCTGTTACAGCAAGCTGTAAAGTGAAGTTTAAAAAAGGCAAACTAAGTGGGAAAACTTCATAAAAACAAATGGAAAACTGGCTTTGCTTGAGAGTCCAAAATCTTTGGCTGTGATGATAGAGCAGTTACATTGGAAGTAATTTCCCAGCACTGTGAGCTTTGAGGGGAGGGGAAAAAAAAAAAAAAAAAGGCATTTTACTACTTTTGATTTTCTTAGCTGAAATATGCTTTCAGTGCTAGAGATGGACTATTTTATTGCCCTGTATTTGTTTTTATAGGTCTTGATTGTGATGAGTATGTCAAAATTACCTCAATTTGAAATCAGTGAAGCAACCAGGTCACAAAAACAGCTAGCCTGTGTCAAACAATGCTTTGGTTCTTAGAGCAGGAAGCTTTTTGTCTAGTACAAACAAGAATAATTTTGACTAATATTCAATAATCTATTAATTTTAAAAGTGAAGACAGTTCTTGAGTGTGTTTATTTCTTTTTTGAAAGTCAGTTAATGAAACATTCAGTCAACCAAAGCTTGATGGTTACAACTGAAGTATGCTATCTAATTCTGAAATTTTTACCAAAGCATTTGTGTATATAGGTAATGCTTTTTCTAGAATATCCTTCTTCTTGAGAAAATATACCTCTTTGATAAAGGTTTTATATTTGTTCTCTTTGCTGTAGAGTTTCATGAAAAAAATAGTTTTGATCACTTTTTAATAGAAGAAGAAAAGAAAATAAATACTGGATTTTTAATCATTATTTTTTTCCTCAGTAAAGCAGTGCTAAAGTACACCATGTTTGAAAGGCACTCTGTGGCATAGTTCACCCCCTTTTAAATTATCAGTTTAAAGAAAATGTATATTTGCCTCTTGTATATTGCCAGTCTCTACAATTGGCATTGCTGTGCTTAACAGGTAAGTTCGTCATTCTTAATGGATCTAAACACTTGCATTTTTTGAAGGATGAACGATGGTTAGCGGGTGGAAGTAATAGTATCTCAGGATCTGAATTATATTTTGAAGATAGCCTCTTGATGTTTGGAGACAGACAAAAATCTTACCACCGGGGTTTAAATTAAGTAAGTGCTAACAGTGGCATTGCTGCTTTCTGATTGCATTTATGTATGGAGCAACAAATCAAACTATAAATATTTTGTCTTGTCAATTGACAGCAGTTGGTCAGAATGACTCTGTCAATGCCTTTTTCCTGCAGAACTTAGGGGGTTTGGAGACTGCCAGTAGCAGGTGCTAAGTTTATAACTTTCCCTATGGCCTTCTTACTCTTAGGCAAACTGTGTCAATTTTGTACCCAGCTGTTTTTACATGTTTTCCTTTAACAGCCTTCATTTGCACTCTTACTTTATAAAACCATCTGACTTGAAAGGAGGGTGAGGTTCTCCTGGTGACAATAATATTTCTCTTGACTCAGCCTGAACTGCATTAGTTTTTTCTCTTTGATCTAATGTTCCTTATTGATTCATAGAATCTTCTAACAACAAAACAGTCTAGCCTTTTTCAATAAATCAATGGTTTTGCTTTTTTTAGCAAAATAAATGTCTTCTGGAAAATTGGCTTAGAGCATTCATATGATAGATCACAGAGGTGGTGCAAAAGTATCCTTGATGTTGGCCATGGTGCAAGGAATTAAATGGGGCTTTTGATCTATCTGAATGCTGGTGGGTACTCTCACATTCCCCATCATCATAGCCTATTGCTTGAAAAAGACAGTATGGAAAATGGACAAAATGCTTAGCTCATTCAGCTGAGCCAACAGTCTCTTTTTATGTATTGATCACACACATGCTTTCAAACATTCATCAGCTTGCAGCATGGCTACCTAGTAACAGTTTGGAGCATAGCAGAGCTATTTCCACAGGATGAGGTTTTGGGGAATTTCATGGGGGAATTCTTTCTGGAGTTCTCGGTTCTGACACATTTTCACACATTTTCAGATATGAAGCAGTGCAACTTTACAATGAAAGTAAATCTGTAGTAAATAAACAGTATAAATAAATCTTAAGCAATTGCAAGCACTGATTTGGCAGTGTACCTGGGATGAAAATAGCTCGTTTTAGCATGTACTTCTATCCCACTAATTCTGAATGTTTTTGATTAATTGCTTTCAAAACTTGTTTCCAAAACACTGTGTTTAAAAATTTTATGGATACCATCTAAAAGGGTACTGTCCAGTCTTTCCTTCCCATGGAAACTATTGACTTTTATAACTTAATACTGCTGTGTTTTGATTTCTTTTATGTAGATGAACTTCCATGTTCTATTTCACAGAACATTTGAAAGGCTGCTTTCAGTGAAGTTTTTGCTGTCAGCCATTTGTACTCACCTAGCAGGTTCTACCATTACTGGTCTCAGAACTGTTGTATTTTCATACTAACTACTATAGAGGAGTAGATAAATACCAACAATCTAGTGTGACAAGTATAAATAATATAAACATTATAAATATAAATTTATATTGGTCTTAATATAGCTATAAATAAAGGGTAAGGACACATTCATCTCAACCATTCTAACCATCTCCCTTCAAATAACATTATGTTGAAATTAATTTTAATACCATATTTATAGTTTATGCTCTTAAAGCACCACATTCAACTCTGGCTAATAAATCATAGAACGGCTTGCTATGGAAGGGAACAATGATCTAGGTATATGTCTCCCTGCCATGGGCTGGAAAATCTTCTATTAGATCAGGTTGTTGAAAGCCCCATCCAACCTGGCCTTGACCAATTCCGAGGATGGGTTATCCACAACTCCTCTGGGCAACCTGTTCCAGTGCCTCACTACCCTCACATTAAAGAATTTCTTCCAATTATGTAATCTGAAACTCTCCTCTCTCTCCTTTTTCTAACACTGTATTCCCATGTAAAATGTCAGTTTCCTTCTTTTTATAAAGTCCTTTTGTAAACTGAATGGCTGTAATGAGGTTTTTCCAGATCCTGCTCTTTTCCAGGCTGAGCAATCCCAAATCTCTCAGCCTGTCTTCATAGTAGGGATGCTCCATCCTCTGATTATCTTCATGGGCCTCTGAACTTGCTCCAATACGTCCATACTTTTCCTGTGCTGAGGACCCCCAACCTGGATTCAGTACTCCAGGTGATGTCTCACAGGAGTGGAGTGGGAGAATCCTCCCACCTACTGGCCACACTGCTTTTGATGCAGCTCAGGATGTGGTTGGCCTTCTGGCTTATCCACTAGAACCCTCAAGTCCTTCTCTGCAGGGCTGCTGCCAATGGCTTTTTCTCCCAGTCTGAATTCATATCTGGGATTGCCCTGACCCAGGAGCAGCACCTTACACTTGGACTTGTTGAACATCACGAGGTGCTTGTGAACCCACTTTTAAAATTTTTCCAGGTCCAAGTGGGTGGCATCCCATCCTTTAGGTGTGTCAACTGCACTGCTCAGCTTCATGTCGTCTGCAAACTTTGAAGGGTGCACTTGGATCCCACTGTCATTAATGAAGACATTAAATAACACTAGTTATATATCATTATTTGTTTCAGATTTAACTTTGTGAACTTTTGTCCAGTTGACTATTACCTTCCCTTGTTTGGATTTCTTTGTATTTTAATATAGCTCTTTATGTGAGTTTCAAAAATAAGGAGTGGTTTCAGTATTTGTTGTTCTTTATTTAGACAGGAATTAACTTTAGTAGAATAGCAAGTGGATAAAATGAGCTGTTTTCATCCTGCAGAAAGTTTAATCTAGTGGAACACTACTGATTGTATTAACTTGACAAGGTTAGTAATTATACTCGGAGAAGGCATATTGTTTCTTTCTGCCATGCTGCCATAAAATAAAGGTTTGTTGATTATTGTTGCAATAATTGGGCCATCCTTTTATTATAATAGTCTAAAAATAAAAATGAAGTTCCTAGTGGAATCTGATACTCTCAGGGCAACCATTATGGTTTATAGCAACTGATGTCACATAGATTTCTTGAAATTATGCCTGTGTGTTGAACACCCAGGGTTTTCAGCCTTTTTTCCCATTTTAATCAAAACCAACTGTGTCATTAGTCTGTTCCTTCTCCCTTTTCCAACTAATATTTGGTTTCTGTTGCATGATTTATGAGTACCTGTTGTAGTCTTTTGTGTTGATAGTGTTTACCCATCTGGGCTGTCTTAATTTTAGTCCAGCATAGTGTGTCTTTTGGCTGGTTTGCTCTGTGCTGTCGGTCTCTGTTTCCTGAAATCAAAATGTGAAAGGAATTTAGCACCTATGAAGTGCTTCGAGAAAGGAGGTAATATCAGTGAATCCATTACTTGTTCTTGTTGCAATAAGGTAATATTTAAGATCAAGAAAAAGCCCTGACACAATGATTTATCAGTCAGTAGGAGTAATTTAAAAGAATAAGGATTCACTTCTTTTTTAGCATAACTAAAAAAGCAGAGCTCTTTTCATGAATTTAAACCCATTTTCTCTATACATTTTTGTATTTTCCTTTTTGAAGAGTGTTTTTCTGTTCAGTGAAAGTTCTATTTTACTAGAAAATAGAAGACATTTTTATAAAGATGGTATGCACAGTACTTGACAAAAAGCTTTTCACAGACATCAATTCAGTGAGCC
The DNA here is from genome assembly GCA_013399695.1 of Formicarius rufipectus. Lineage (NCBI taxonomy): Eukaryota > Metazoa > Chordata > Aves > Passeriformes > Formicariidae > Formicarius > Formicarius rufipectus. The sequence continues at coordinate 116,644 of VXAU01003007.1, read as the reverse complement.
AAATTGCATTTAGAAGCAAAGAGTTTTATGTATATATATATTTCCCCTAATTAATAAACTTATCATGTATATATATATATTTCCCCTAATTAATAAACTTATCATAGGCTCAAAAATGATAGATAAATCACCCCTTCTTCTGTTTGCATCATTGCACATCAGACTTCCCAATGATCTGGTGATGGATAAATATAATTTGGAATTGTTTGTTGGATGGCTGTTTTGCCTGTGTGCCTGGGGTTTGTGTGGCCAGGTTTTGATGGCAAGGGGAGCTACAAGAGTGCCTTCTGTTCTGCCAGAAGCTTCCCTCATGTCTGATAGAGCCACTGCCAGATGACTCCAAGACAAACATGTGATGGCCAAGGCCAAGCCCATCAATGCCTCCATAAGAATTCTGTCCTGGAGTGGGCTCCTGGCAGGACCTGTGACCCTGAAGAGGGAAACCCTTGCTGGATTAGGTTTGATGGCAGGATTTGAGACCTCATGGGAGACTCACACTGGAGCACTCTGTTCCTGAAGGACTTCACCCCAAGGAAGGGACCCATACTGGAGGAATTCATGAAGAACTGCAGCCTGTGCAAAGGACATGAGTTGGAGGGGTTAATGAAGAGATGTCTCCATGGGAGGGAGCCCATGCTGGAGCAGAGGCTGCAGTCCTCCCTCTCAGGAGGAAAGCAGCAGCAGAGACAGCATGTGATCAATTGACCACAGATCCCTTTCCCTCTTCCCCCATGCTGCTGGTGAAGAGGAGGAACTAGGTTTTGAGAGTGAAGTTCAGCCTAGAAAGGAGGGCGTGGTGGGAGGAAGGTGTTCTAAGATTTTATTCTATTTCTCATTATTTACTCTGATTAAATTGGTAATAAATTAAGCTAATTTCCTCCAAGTTAAGTCTCTTTTGGCCATGATGATAATTGGTGAATGCTCTCCCCCCACCCTTACGTCCATCCATGAGCCTATTGTATTTTCTCTCCCTTTTCCTGCTGAGGAGGGGAGTGATAGAGTGGCTTTGGTGGGCACCTGTCATCCAACCAGGATCGATCCATCACACTGTCTTACCTGGACCATAAGGTTTTTCTTCCCCACATTTGAAGTCTTTGATAAATAAAAATGTACCTATAAGTAATATCAATTAGATTACACTAAAAACTGAAAATAAAGAAAACTTACATAAGCACTTCCTTTAACTGCTCACCCACCCTTCAGTTTAAATAGGTAGAGATGACTGACATTGCAGGCTAACATTTAGGGAAGAGCAGATGACTTGGTATGCTGGTTTAGATTTAAACCAGTAGGAGAAATGAATCCAACTCAGAATGGGATTGCAAGTCAGAATAACAATTTATTAAAAGATCACAAAAATACACTGAAACAGAAAAGAAAATTTGTTTGTGCCACAAAAAACACCAGATGTACAGCCCAACACAGTGGGGCACAAGCAGAGTGGAGCTCACCAACTCTGTGCTGAGCACCACGTGGCCCTCCCCTGAGTTCGAAGTAAAAAGAAAACAAGGTACCTGCTGGTGAAAGTGATGGTTGCAATCTGGTGGCAGTTTCAGTCCGCTCGCAGCTCTGGTCCTCTTTTGGATCTGAAGAGCGCTCCCAGGCCCAGAGCCACAGCTTATATTCACTTAGGCTCTGCCCAGTCCCTCCCCCAGGGCGGAGGCTTAAACAATGGGTGATTTACTCTGTGAGATAAACCTATTTTTGGCAGCCCTGATGGCCCATTAGCAGACATGACCCCTTCAGGTGGGCGTGGAGATAGGAGAACTCCTTATCTCACAGAAGTTCCCAAACACCCAGCCTGCAGCCTGAGGGGTGTAGCATGCCTTAGACAATAGCTGCTAATGTGCCATTGTGAGCAGTTCATGGGGAAAATGGCATAGAGGCTTTAGAATACACACCCACACAGTGACAAACTGATCTTGGTTACTAAAACCAGGACACTTGGAGAGAAACTTGGCAGGGACTGTGTTTTTTTCCTCCCAAGTGCCCCCAGGTGACATCTCTCCAGTGTCTGAACAAGCCTTGAATCTTTTTGCCTGATGTTCTTGGCCCTTTTTTTTTCCTTCCAAAATAACCAATGTCTTTTTGTAAGCATTTTAATGTTTTTTCTTTGAAAAAATTTCTATATATAAGTTTCTCACATCCTTTACACTTATACATATAAATGGAACGGAAATAGGAAATAACAATAGAACCTATTGTGACAGGACTCTCAGTATATTTTCATTTTATCAGAGAAACAGTAAGTCTGTGCTAGTAACTTCGTTTTTTCATTGTAGGTGTGGAAAGGATATAAGAATTTTTGAATCCTAAATTGCATTCTTTGAAGAGTTGTTTGCATTATATAGTACTTGGTGTGTTGGTATATTCGCCCACTATGTTGGTAATACATATGTAGAAATACCTTCACACTGATATATTGTTTGGGTATTTTATTTAAAATATTTTCCTATTTGTGTAGGGTTAGACACCTGGAGGGAGGCAGGGCATATTACTGGGGCTAACATGATTGAGTGTTTTGTTGTACACCTGAAAGGGGCAGATAGGTTGTATGATATATTTGGTGACTAAATAGACTTTAAAATATTCATTCTATAGTGATCTGAATCTGATTGATGATGTGAACATGGTTGTTGATATGTCTTTTCAAGAGGTTTATAAAAATTTCTAATTATGCCATTCACATGAAAATATTGTATCTAAGACTATTTATATCAGATATGCATTACTAAAAGAGAAATATGAGGGACTGTTTCTTTTTCAAAGGTAACACGATGCATTAGCAAAATGTTCGACCATTTCTGAAATGAAGGATTGTCTAAGTTTAGAGAACTTAGAAAAAAAATTATAACTAAAACAGAGAGACAAATCTCCTTTAATTTCAAAACAAATTTTAATTAAAACATGATAAATTGAAGGATGACAGTTCCTAGCTATAATATCTATCTATCTATGTATTCAAGATAAACAAAAACAACCAGAATTAAACGAGTAATAAAAAAAGAAACCCCTGAGCAAAAAGAACCCTTCCCCCTCCAGTCCCTGTCCCTGGTGGGCACAGAGGTATTTTACAGACCGCAGGTGATGAGATGAGTAGCTGGTGCTGGCTTGCCCCCGGGGGGTGGTTGGTGGATGGGAAGAAAAAAACAACTTTGGCGTGTCCCTCCGAAGAGCAGTGTAAATCCTCTGCTGGTGAAAGTGATGGTTGCAGTCTGGTGGCAGTCGCAGTCTGCTGGTCCTCTTCTGGATCTGAAGAGAGCCCCTAGGCCCAAAAATCCTCTGCTTATATTCACCTAGGCTCCGCCCAGTCCCTCCCCCAGGGTAGAGACTTACACAATGGGTGATTTACTCTGTGAGATAAACAGTGGCCTATTTTTGACATCCCTGATGGGCCATTAGCAGACATTACCCCTCAGGTGGGTGTGGAGGCAGAAGAATTTCCTTATCTCACAGAGGTTCCAAAACACCCAGCCTGCAGCCTGAGGGGTGTGCTGTGCCTTAGACAATAGCTGCTAATGTGCCATTGTGAGCAGTTCATGGGAAAAAATGGCATAGAGGCTTTAGAATACACACCCACACAGTGACAAATTGACCCTGGCTACTAAAAACCAGGACAAGGAGTTTTTTCAAATATAGCTCAATATTATGCATTAATTGTCTTAAATATTAAGATGTGTGAACACTGCTTTTATCAACTACCTTCAGTGTATGAAGAAATAAAAGTTTAATTGTACCATAGCTACAGTTTATTCTGAAGTAAATAAGTTCAAAAAACAACAGCTGAAGTTGAGAAATGCAAGAATTTTACAGTAGAAACATGATGGTAAATTTGGTGCCTGAAACAGATTTCAAAAATCAAATTATATTAGTATAAAGTATGGTAAGAACAGTGCATGCCTCCTAATCAACTGTTCAAAGAAATATTATAAAGCTTCCTAAATTGTATCAAGCAATTCAAATTGAGTCCCCTCTCCTGCACCCAGCAGTGTTTCTTGAGGACTCACTATGTGTCTTTTTCTTTAACTTTCTTGACTCCTTTGTCTTTCTCTCTTCGGGTCATGGAGCTTGTGAGCAGTAACCCTTCTTCCTGTTTTTGGTACATGTTAGGGAAATGCACATTCTTTATCAGTGTAGCATATAGAACAAACTTTCATTAGTGTAGGACCTGCAAATGAATTGTGCTTTAAAGCTTCTTATCACTTCATTAATTATCACCGATTATTTCCTAATACACATCTGTTGAAAACCATGTTTTTAATCTTATTGATCCTTGACAGTGTTCCTTTCTGATTTCTACAGACAAGGTCAGTCTGTGTTTCTTCAGTTCTATCACTCTGTCTTGAAATTTTAAATTTTCTTTAAGGCAGAACACAGTGTCATCTATTGTGTGAAAAATAATCATAATATTTGTTGCTTGTAGTTTGCTTTTTAGTGAGTGCAAATACAACCTTACCCTTTAATGTGATCCTTCTGTCAAGAATGTAATTTGGTATTGAAGTATCACTACTTGGACATGGTGTAGGATGGTATCTTTGTGGGCTCAGTGCATGAATGAATGACTAAAAGTCTGTGAGATGAGGTTTCATTGTCACGTGAACTTTGTCACACTGAGGTAGTCCAAAGCCTAACCTTGTTCTGGAAACCATCAGTGAAGCAGATATTGAGTTACTGAGATCCCTGCAATCAGTGTTTGTATTATATATGCTAAATGCCCTACTACAAAAATCACTTTTGGTGTAGTTTCTATCCATGCTGTTTTGTACATAGCACATCTTAATAGTTTCTGAAGCTTCCTCAGCCTCTTTGAGAATATGACAGTAATATCTATCGTTATGCTGGGCTATGGCTTTTGTATTGCTTGTGTCTTTTAATTTATATACAGACTCCAAAGGGTATATCATCCACTCATAACTGTTAAATGGTCTCCCTGTTGTTGCTGGAACAGCAGAGGTGTCAATGAATGATAACTGTGTGAGATTTTTGTTTGCTTCTTCTCTATCAATTTCCTTCCAGCTTTGTGTGCTTGATTGAACCAGTGTGTCATAGTGATTGGTGCTTAGTGTCAGTTCACAGATCTGAAAAATACGTTGCTGTAGCTCATTTTTCTCTTGCTCTGCTGAACCTGTCTGATTCCTACTCAGAATGTAGGAGAAAGGGTTTTGGCTAGTTTGGATTTGTTTGTTTGTTTTTGTTTTTGTTTTGGTTTTGTTTGTTTATTTGTTTTTTGTTTTGGTAGTTGTTTTGTTTGTTTGCTTTTCCCATGTTGCATTTACTTTTTCAGTGGATTAAGGATTGTTTAATACGTATTTCTTCTCTGATGACATTTTTGCAGTTCCTACAGATGGTCGCAAGTGTGCTAGGTAAAAAGTTTAAAAAGGGTACGTGACTTTGTTAGTATGTAGAATGAGTTGTAGCTATTGTGCCTAAAGATTATGTGTTATAAAAATACACCAAATTAGAAAAAGAAAATGTATCACTTAAATTGTTCCCAAGAATGATAAGCTTTGACCATTTCTGTGTTTCAGTGCTGTTTAAAAGCTTGCTGATAACATCTAATACCTTTTTTGAATTCTGAGAGCCTCCTTATCTTTTTACAGTGCTTACTCAATATTAGAAAGTAAATTGTTTGAGAGCAGAGGAGAACAAGTCTTAATTGGTTCTCATTATTTGACTCTGACTTCTGCCTGGCCTTGAGTACCCTCTGTCAATCCATGTCACATGCAGGTGCAAGAAGCATGGTAGCAGGAGAGTTATCACAAGAAATACTGCTTTCTCTTTTATAAAGTTTGCAGAAAATAAATTATATGCATTTGTAAAGCCTCAGAGTTTTGAATTATTTTGATGACCCGGAATGTCTTACTGCTCAGGTTGAGTTGGCTGCCTGACCAATTAGGAGTATTTAAGGCAAAGGAGTGAAGACTGCAATTCTCTTCTGGGAAAAGAATAAGGAATATAAATAAAACTGACTTTTGCAAGATAGGATCTAAAACTCAATGTAAACCTCTGTTCTATTTATTTTGAAGGATCTGAGGATAGGATTGTTGTCTCCCCACATTCAGTTCAAAGCAAAGTGTTGAAAACATTAGCTTTGTTTTTCTTGATTTGAATTCAGCTGGCATTTTAATGTTTTTTTATAACAAAACATTTTTTGGTTTTAATGATTAATTCAAATACATTTCTGAAGGTAGTACTTCCTTTATGAGTAAATGAAGTAATAGAGTATGGGCAAAATTGAAAATGTCATGTTTTCTTTTATAATGAGAACTAAGCATGTCATGTATCTGTAAGAAAGGGAATAGTGCTTTCTGCCCTGCACAGCGCATAAGGACTGTTCATCATGAAGTGTCAGAAATTAATTTCAGGTAGTGCCTACATCTTGCAAAGCAAAAACAGATTCAGAATTGGTAAGACTTAGTTGTCAGTATTTCTGAAATAAGAGTTATTTTTCCCTCTTTGACTGTGTACTTACAAGCTTATGAATGCAAATACTGGAGATCAAGAGTTACAATGAAGAGAATAAAAGCTTAGATGACTAAACATATTCCAAATAGGTATACATTTGGCTGAAATTTTGCTAAATAGATATATTAACGTAGGGCACTCCATTGCAATTACAAGACATTCATTGACACCTTGAATAATCAACTCTAGTATTTAGCTAGTGTGTTCTGGAGATAAAACAATACCATGTCATCTAAATGAGCAAATGTGAAAGTGAGCTTAGAAAAAATCAATGGTCAAAAATACTATTGATATGCACTATGCAAGTTATAAAGCGTTTACTTTTGAATTCAAGTTTTTTGGAAGAAACTTATTAGGCTGATCAGGTGAAATCTGGTCAGTACCCTGTTAACCAGAAAAAAGCTCTTTCAGTTTTGATGATGGCCATCAAGCCATCAGAAGCTCCCCACTTCTGTTATGTGTTTTCACACTCCCTTAAGTTTTTAACTGTGAAATACTCTACTGAGAAGAAGCAGAAAGTAATGACAGGAATGCCACACGTTTTGACATGTATAGCAGATGTGGAGCAAAAGTGCTTACCTACAATACCTATTTCTTTCCTTATTTCTCCCAATTTTTAAGATGGAAGAGTAACAGTAAACACAGGTAAGCACTTCTAAGTGGTGCATAGACAGTAAATACAGCTGCAAATATAGTTATTTAAAGAATAGGATGCAGTTGCCTTCCTAGTCTTGTCCATGCCAGATTAGGAAGTGGCCTTCCTTCAAGAAGAGAATTAGGAATGTATCTTTTAAAAAGGAAAACAAGATCCAGATTTCTTTCTTATAAAAAAGAAAAGTTTGCATTGAGTGTATAACCCCATCTTCACCTGCTCTGAAGTAAAATCTATGAGCAAAGATATAATGCCATTTATTTTTATTCTTTGCCAGATTTCTATTTTCTAGTAAAAGCTGTGGTAAAGCTGCCATTATATTACTATAATTTGATTAAGACAGCATGAGTTGCCTAACACATGAGTTACTTAACATATATTTATGTCACTTTAAGTTTGTTGCAATGATTTTATGAGTATCTCTGAGTTACAAAGGAATTAAAATCTTGAGTAAAGAATCTATAGCTTTTTCCAAACATGGAATGTAACTTTAGGATGTTTGACAAACAATGTGATATAATGGATCTCCAGTTCAAACAGGAGGTCTATATATTGCAAAAATAATTACAAACTCATGGGATGAGTTTGCATTGCATATTCCCTTTTTATTTTATCATTTGCTCTTCTGGGCCTGTGATGACAAAATGACCTTACACATCTAACAAGTTGTAGTAGTTAGAATGAAGTTGTGAAATTATTCCTGATTTTGTTCATGGTATCAAAACTAGTTCTGTAGGTGTATTTGAGGGGCAGAGTAGGAAATACTTTGCATTTTGCTTTCTATTGTCTCCCACCACCCCCCCCTTACAAATAATTTGTGGTTAGTGGGACCCAGCAAGGAGTCTCCTTTTCCTCCAGATGGTTGTGACATTTGAGTAAACCTTGAAGGATTAAAGGCACTCTAGTGAGCACTCACTGTAAACTCCTGATGCAACATGACAGTCCTAATCTGGGTTCTGGGCTGATTAGATGGTAAGAGCTCAAAGTGGGGGAAAAAAAAATCCAACTGTGCAATAGCCATTTACACTGATGAAAGACACTAAAAAAAGCCCCATATCCTAAGTTTAGACATGTACAAACTTAAGCAAGTTAAGTTTTCAAATATAATAACAACTGGCTGTTCAATAACTTCAGTTTGTTTAAAGCTTTTCTATGTGTGACTGAATGAGCACAGCTTGATGCAAAAGTCTTTTCTGTATATTAAAGAGAGTTTGCAAACAATCCAAATGGTTAAATGATGGTAGAAAATACAGAAATTGATCTGAATGAGACTCTTAAAGCTGATTAGGCATCATCACCATCTGCTGTAACAGGATAATAGAAAGGTAGAGAAAGATATATGCTACCTTTATTTGGAACTGTGGAAAAACTTCATTATATTATATTTGTCATGAAAGGAAAACTTGTTTGCATAATGGGAAACTTAATCAGACATTATGCTCTTTATTACTCTGTAGTTCTAAAGATGTAAAACAATTGATGAATTATTATTTTGATTTTATTAACATAAAACCGATGCTAAAATTACTTGATTTTTTTCCCACTCCTGAATTTTTGAAAGTAGAATATTGAACTTTCAAAAAATGGTCTGGCAACAGGTGTAAGTATTCAGCATTATACATGTCTTAGTTTACTTGTTTTGGCTGAATGGATGTTAAATTGCACTGCTCAACACCTCTCCTGGTACAAGAACAATGCTTCAGGCATGGCTTGTAAATTGGCCTTGCTTATCTATAGATTATTTTTACTACACCGTAACTGTGTAATTTGTTCCTTTTCTGATCCTGTCAGTCCAGTATTTTATTTTCAAAGGAGAATCTGTGATATCTTTTAGTTTTACAATCTCTACCTTGCACAACTATTTTTGCCTTTCCAAGGTATTTTAGTGCTCTGGTAAGATGTATCAGAAAAATATCTGCTGAAACCAGGAATTATATTTGATAATTTATTCATGGAATTGTACTCAATTGATATTCTAGGAAATAAACTACTCTTAAATGCCAAATACATAACTCATGGTAGTACCAAACATATTGTGAATTTTCAGTTATTTGTTTGCTATTACAAGATTCTGGGTTTCTGCAAAGCTCAACAAATCCTTAATTGTGGTTGCCTATTTGATGAAAAGAAAATCAGTTGCACAGAAGCTGTGAGAGTTCAAAAGAAGTCCAGTCAGATTAATTTATTGAATGAAATTCTCTAAATTATTTCTGTACATACTGAATTTCCTTTACAAACATTTTAATTAAAACATCAGGCTTCTTTTTAAAAAGAAAGAGACAAGCTTTAAGGCTTATGAATATGGATCATAAATGCTAATGGCAGAAAATTGTAGGATTTCGTATCTGGTTGCCCTACATAACATAAATCATTTAGATGCAGTGTTCAAAAGGAAATGCTTTTTTAGCAGTTGCATTAAAAATGAGGCTGTAAGAAACAATACTGAAAAATTATTTTACCATATCCTTAATTTTTCTACCTTTCTTGCAATTTGCAGTCTAAAACCACTGAGTTGCTGTTTGGCGTCCAAGTTGTGTTTCCTCAGAACCACCACCAATTCACTCAGATGTGTGGGTTGAAATTCTTAGATTTTAAGAAAGTCCTCTGTAAGCCTGAGATAAGAATGTGGAAAAGACCAAGCTTGGCCTACTGTAAAGTATCCCAGGAAGGATCTAAATTACAGCTTTGAGGGTTGGACTGGCTACATGTTGTGACTGACTGGCAATCTCACAACACCTTGTTATCTTATGCTGTATGTCAGAACTGTGCCTAGACCAGGACACCGAATGTATTGGAAATATCACAGTACAAAGTTTAGTGCTCTGAACAATGGTTTTTAATGCTTTTACTATATTCTACAAGAACTGAAGTTAAAGCAATGCCAAAAATTGGTCAGTCTACCTACTCCATTCTTAGGTTTGTTTTTATTTCTTATCCTATCTAATGTAGCTTGTATTTAGAGCCACTGGTGGTGGGAATACAATGGTGTTGCTGCAGGCTTCCCTTTAATGGATCCTTGCCAAAGATAGCCATTGTTCCCATTGCTTGAGGCTGCTCAACTGTGCAAGGTTGCTTGGAAACCCTCTACTGAGTAAAACCTTCCAATCACTCTCCTTTACCTTCCAAGTCAAACCAGTTGAGTGCTTCGGGATTCAGAGGAGGATCATAGTCAAAGTGGTTGCTTTTTGTGACCTTTTTGATGCTAAACCAATGACCTCTTAAATGCAGTAGTGTAGCCGCATATTGTAGCACACACAACTATCTCACTAAAAAACAAACACTGCCCCAACCAAGAGTTAACGTTGTTGGATGTCCACAAAAGCAGCTACCTGATGAATTAAAAAAATCCTGGAATAAGGAAAAAGCCTAATTAATAGTTAACTTCTACTTTAGGTTAAACAGCTGAGGAACGCACTGCCTTTAAGCTGTGCTGTGGTGGTTTGTCTTACATGGCATGTACTTAATACTAAAACCACGTGATGCTATATATACTAGGTTTTCCCTAACATGTACTTCCTTTTATCATGCTAGTTCCTTTTCTCACATTGCAGAAATCATTTGTATTTGATACAGTATTTTGGAGTGAATCAGTCATTATTAGCTTGAGCAAGCCGGTGGACAGGAGAAATCAAATCCCATGGTTATTTATACCATGTAATTTGTTCAATCTTTTAAAATAAATGATCTCAATAATCTTACTTACTCTGTTTTGTTAAACCAATGAATCTTTTCAGCAGCTAGGATGGTAAATCTTTTCAGTTGGTTTATAAAGCATGTTATATATATGATAAATGCTGAGTCACATCATCAGAGCATTGATGCCTTCTTGGTAGTAGATACCTCCCTTATACAAAGAATACAGTCTCCTGTAATATTAGGTGAAACATTGGCTGGTAATGCATTTTCTTGTTAGGGAATAGAATATTGCCATCTCTGTTCTCCAAACAGCATGAGTTAAAGATCTCTGGGGAAAAAAATGTTGCCATTCCTACATGATAATTTAATCTGTTTTCTATTCTGATGGTTTTCAGTTCTCTCTCTGCCACAATTTTGAGATAATTGAAGTATTACATTATAAATATACATTGTCCTATATATCAGGATGTCTCTGCTGACTTGGGTCCATGAGGTTTCAAGAATAATGTTGTGCTGGGGAAGACCCAAGGATGTTTCAGTTTCTTTGCAATGTATTTGCCCTGTGCCTTTCTCTTTTTCTTGACACTCAGACTACTCCCTTCCTCTTCAGGCTAAACTTTTGATGATGGAACTGGCAAATATGTATTTGTTATACATCCCTAATCTTAGTAATTTAAGAATATTGCATGATGTTGTGCATTGAGTTCTGAAGTTATAAAAAGATGAGTGAATGATGTTTGAAGGACTGGAAATTACATGTCCTGCTTCTTTTCACCTGCACCCAATCTTTCTGATTAAGTCACAGAAGCAAAAGGATCGGGTCTTCCCCCAAAATGTATTAAATCCATTTGCTAACATAAGAGAGCAAGTTGGACTGAAACACTAAGACTTCCCCAGGATATGAAGGAGAACAGAGTGTCTGAAACTTCCTAGCCTGGTTATAAGCAATGTGTGAAATGAGAAAGATAATTAGACTTAGGATGTGCTTGTTTATTGCCATTATACTTGATAGAATAAGACTTGTGATTTCGCATTAATAACATCCAAGTTTACATAGTTACATGTAAAGTCTAATCATATTTAAGCCAACAACTACATAATAGAAAACAAAAACATTTAAAAAATGTTCGAATTACTTTTTAGAAGATACATCACAGCTACCTGTCCCACTGTTAGTGTGCTGGAAATTGTCTGACAATTGTTTTTTTGTGTTTGTTTCTTTTTTTTTTTCCTAATATAATTCTGCTAACTTTGAGTGTAGATTTAGTTTTGTCAGTCTATAACTGTAGTAGCAGCATAGTACTTTGTTTTTCTATAGATAAAACCACACTTACTAAGTCTTTACTCGAGTCCTTTAACTGTTCTTTTAGGCATTGTGAAAATTGTAGCTTACCAACATAGTATGGTGGACTATTTGCAGATATAGTGGGTTGCACTCCACTGGGAAGAGCAGTGTTATAAAATTTGGAACCTCTTTGTTCCTGAGTGGTGCCTATTAGAGTTCTAAAAAGTCACTTTTTTCTTTTTTTTTTTTTTTTTTTGGTGTATATTTATAAGATGTAGTCATGTTTACTTCTGTATCTAAATTAACTTCTTAATACTGGGTTTTTTTCCTGAATTAGTTGGATAATCTCAGTGCAGGAGAATAGTAACAGTGTGAGCAAACTTGGAAGGATTCTATGACTACAGCTGCAAGAACCCACAGGTGCAAAATGTAGTTTAATACAGAAAATATTAAACTGTAGTTCTAGGACCTGTAAACCATCATGGAGAAGCTGGGCTAAATGGGAGAGAAATCCAGTCCTTTACTGGAAATCAGGGACTTACTCTTGAAGGGAAAAAAAGAAACCTACACATGAAATGCAGACCTGGCAGGACTTATTGGGAGTGTGAAGTAGAACTACAGGCACCTTGTGGAAGCTCCATTTACTGCTTCTATTGCTGCTTTGGGGAGGAACTGTAATGGCTGTAATAAAGTAGAAAAACTGTAGTATAATCCTATCAGTCCAATAGGATTAGTTATTCAACAGAGGTGCAGAGGTTGGACCTTGAAAATAGAAAATTTAGTGGAGAATGGGGATGAAATTTTGAAAGATGGACAGGGAACAGTGTACTGTTCACACTGGTCAAGGGAGATAATGCTGTAATGTAAATCCACATAGAAGAGATGAAGCTAAGAAAGGGGAAATAATTGATGCAGAGGATTATGTGATTCAACAAGGGAACTGCTGAATAATTCTTGTTCTCAAAGCATAGCTACATATGCCCTTAGATTTGAGGGAGTTGAAATACTTATGGAAAATCAGAAATAGAAAACAGATCTCTTGCAGTATTAAAGGAACTTTTTGCAAAATAGTTTAATTTCGGGTTTGGTGGGGTTTTTTAAGAGTATTCAGAAGTTTATTTTTCTTGTATTAAAGCTACTTCTGTTAAAATGAAATTTGTTTTTACGGGTATTTGTTGCCTTAATACTATTTTATTTAAAAGTCTTTGGAAAGCTAAATGTAAGAATAGAGATTTTTTTTTTTTTTGCAGTAACCTTTTCTATCTCAGTGTTTGTTTGGCCTTTTTCTTAGGATTTGTTTTGTGGGGTTTTTTGCCCCAAAAAGTATTCTGTAAGATGAGTTGAGCTATACACTTGATTTTTCACAAAATCCCCTTAATTTCAGAATAAATGCAGTATGGAAAACTACATCAATTTGGATTTTTGTATAAACCCAGCTAATGGGATAGTCCATATCAAAATGGCATATCTCCCCTCCAGAGTCACTCAAAATATGATAGACTATATACATACAAAAAGTGTCTTTTCTAAGGAGAATTCACTCTTGAGTGAGACAAGTAAGAACTCAAAGGAGAGAAGATCCCCAGATCTTTAGTTAGTCTGACCCATTGTATAGATTGTCATTCTTGAACTGTTTGTCAGGATCTACCTTTATTATTATTAATTACTAAAAGAATATCTGAGATGACTTGATAGTTCCAGAAGCTCAGACTTCTGTGTTCAAGCCTTCACCCCAGAGTTTAGAGATGCCCCAGGTGAGGAGAATATTCCTTGTGCATCTACAAGAGAGGTAAGATGATGCACTAAGAATAAGGTGCAAATGAGAGGAATGGTATGGGAGGAAAGCTGACAGGGACATTTATGTACTAAAGCGTAGGAGAACTCAGAAAGAATGGCAGTGTATATAAGAGAAAGGATATTAATGAATTAGGGATTAGAAAAAGGAGGTAATATAGCCAACCCCATGAGTGCTGGGGGAGAGGAGTATGGTTTTGTATTGAGAGCTGAGTCACTCGTGACTTCCCAAAAAGGAAACTAGTTTCAAGTGCCCAAACTCACACTTTGAACACTGAATATATTTATCTTTACTACTTTGTATGCATACATGTAAACACATGAGAACAAAAGCAGCACAACTGTGTAAAAATGCAGGAAGATCTCTCTTTTTGTCCCAATTTATGGCATGAGAATGAAGTTTTGTTTACAAGATAAAACAGTATTTTAAGGTGTTCTTTTTAAGACGCAACTTAGTCATTCATTACCCTAAAAATATCTTTCCATTGGGTGGTTGTTTTCAGCTATGATCTCATACACCTTAGGATTTTTATTTTAGAAATTTTCTTCTAGAATTCTCATGGTAATGTGTAGTATATTATATATATGTGTTCCTGCGTTTCCTTAAGAATTTCCTGTTGTAAAGGTTCTTTAGTTCTCTGGCATTAGGTCTAAAATGACATCTAGTCCCTAAGTGAATTTACTTTTATTGTCAAATTCAACCTTTGAGTAGTACTGTATATATTTATACAAGCCAGCTTTGTTTCCAATAATCTATCAAGGAAAGTTTTAACAATGTGCAAGGAGGTTTCAATAACACTTTATTAACACTTGTGAAATTCTCATGTGATGTGTGTTTCATGGAATCCACAGACAAGCTCAGAGTCCATCAGGAGTAGGTAGGTCATGCTCTTAGGCTGCAGAAGTACAAGTAGATAGGAGATTTCAGTCCTTAGCTACAGCAAAGATTGGAACACTCATCAGGATCACTGCCCTCAGCACAGGGAAGTCTGTAGGAGAGTAACATTTCAATAAATGTCCTGCTACACTGATGTTGCACAAGGTCTTATTCCATTGATTCCAATGTATCACCCAGAACAAAACAAACCCAAAAAACCCAAACCAAACAAACAAAAAGACCAAGAATAAATACAGAAGTACTTTGAACAAAATATTTAATAATTTTCTTATACAGAGGAAAAAAATCTGCTCAAAACAAACCCAATATAGTTTTGTGAGTGATCAGTGATTTCACTTTAATTTACCTAAAAAGAAAAAAAATCAATTTTTTTATCAATTGGGAAGGACAAGCTGAAATATTTTATCACCAAAAATAGGGTACTGTGGTTACTACATATTTTTCTTCCCAAACATGCATACCCTTTGAAATACTTAATGTTGGCAAGGGAAGGAGGGTCTACCTCTGGTTTTCCTTGTTGATGAATCTACTACTGGCCTTGACCTATGCTAGTGGTTTGAATTCTAAGGAGATTAATCTCTCATCCTTGAAAGATAGAATTGGATAAGTAGGAACATTGGGAGAAAAATGACATAGGAAAGTATCAAACTATCCCCCCCAAAAAAAAAGTATAGGTTTCATTTCAGAAATAAAATCTTGCAAACCATAGGCTATTCATTACGAATTTGAAAGCAAAATGAGTCACTGCAGCTGAAAACATGTAGTTTCTGAACTGTTATGGGAGGAGTTTAAAGGCAGGCAATAATAACTCCACATAGTTACAAATGAAGTGACGTTAATGCTCGGATTTTAAAATAAAGCTTCAGTTAAAGATTCATTGTATGCCAAATTAAAAGGTTCATTTTTAACTGGAGTGATAGATGTTGAAGGCCAGATCAAAGAATTGTCATTAAGTATAACTGTATTCAGAGACCAGAATTTTATGAAGTGATTCCTGCATTTATCTCTATTTTGTACTTAACTGAGATAAAGCAGTAGAAATGGGCCAAGATAAGAGATTTCAATTAGCCTCCTTGTCTTTTTGTCCAAATGAAGAGAAAAGCCAGTGTGTGCTTTTAGGGCTGAAAAGTGGAAGTCAAATGTGCACCAGCCCTTGAAACTGTTTCTGCTCTCTAAGCCTCCATTGTCTGAAACAGTGGGAAGCAAGATTCTCAATAATCAAAAGATGTAAGGGGGGAAAAATCTGCACTAAAATAGATTCCAAATAGTAGTGAATAAAAACTGAGCCACAGATTTTGCTCTTGGATTTGGCCTCCATTAGCTGGAGCCTATTCGAATTTTTTAATCTTATACTTCTGCTTTTATTTTCAGCTTTGGTATGGGGAGGAAGCCGTTGGATGGAGAGTATTACAAGCACTGCACTTTTCTGGGAAAAATGTCTTTAAATGCATATGAATGTAAAACAACTAGAAAAATGGATATTATGAACAGTAAAATGAAGTGAAACTTTGTGGATAGCTCTGGCTCAGATGTCATATACAATTTTGAAATGTTCTGCTTAAAAATAAAAGGAAATCTTTGGGATTAAGTTTTTTTTATTAAGTGAGGGAGAAATATTAGAGAACTATTAGCTCTACAGACTAAACAACCATAATGCTATAAACCAGAATCCAATATGTGTGGTAATTTTTTCATAATGTAAACCACTTGCATAATGTATAGCATATTCTGTATGTTTAAAAAAATTGAAAAAATATTTAATCTGCCAGGCTGTATACAGAAAATGAGGAAAGAATTAGGGTCATATGTATATATCATAATCACTTTAGATTTTGCACTAGCAAAGAAAGCAAACTTGGAAGAATTTGGATCTGCTTTTTTTAATTTTGTATTGTTTTTCTCGCGTGTTTTAGTTGTGTCCCAAAGTGATGAGTAAAATTGGGGCCACCTGTTTTCCACTGGGCCCTTTTTAGTTTTTGTAAGTTAGTAATCCTGCATACAAGTAGTCCTCAGAGTTATTCGGGAGAACTGTTGTGAGTTAATGAATACTAAATAAATGAAAAAAAAAAACCACTATTCGTTCTAGGTGGCAAAGAGAACCGTCCAAAAATGGCTGTTTTATGGTGGAAAACAGTGAAGAAACTTGTTCAGTGGCATACAAAAGATTTGGGGTGTTTTAAAAAATGAGGTTAAACTATGTTGTTTTACTGACCTGGATTCTTTTGCTTTTATGTTGCCAAGGCTGTAATGTGAAGCTCTCAGCCTCCATAACTTGCCAAAAGGGATATTCCATTCCACAGAATGTCATGCCCAGTGTATAAACTGTGGGGAGTTACCTGGAAAAGGGGCCACTTGCTGCTTGGGGACAGGCTGAGTATCAGTTAGTGGCTGGTGAGCAATTGTAGCATGCAGCAGTTGGGTTGCTTCGGTTTTATTCCACTCTCTCTCCATTTCATTACGTTTGTTATTGTTATTATTATAATTGGCACAATGTTCTTTGTTTCAATTATTAAGCTGTTCTTCTCTTGACTCATGAGTTTTACTTTCTTTCCAGTTTTCCTCCCTACCAGAGAGGGTTGGACGGGGGAGTGAGCACATGGCCGCAATGGTTCTTAGTTGCCAGCTGGCATTAAACCACAACAGTTATATTTTGGACTGATGTTGGGGAGAAATATCTGACTGTTTGTGAATGCTCTTGGGCTGGAAAGATAACACTCAAAGGATTCTTGATATGTCAAGTGACAGTTTGTTTCCTGGCTACATGAGCTTCACGTGGGTGCAGGAAAGGGCTTTCCTTGTCACTCTGTGGGATGGGTTGTAGGCTTCGCCTGCCCAGCACAGTGAAGAAGTGACTTTCTGATCTCCCAAAATATCCATGGAAAAAACATCTAGTATGAAATCACACATGAAAAGGAAGAAGTGCTTCCAGGAAGTTTAAATGACCTATGTAAGAATTCATGTAGGGTCCCATCTTTACTGAAAAATTAAAGATAATAAATATTGTTGAAAAGAGTTTTTCAAGAATAGTTGAAAGTGTGAAACACAGACCTTTCTCTTGAGGAAATGAGGAGGAGGAGTCGAGCATGCAGTGTTAGTGTGAGGAACATCAATTGCATATCTGTCTTTTGCCCCACCTTTTTTGTAGGGTAGTTCTATACCCTGGGAATCATTTTCAAATAAAAGAAAGAATCTCAGGGAGCCAGGTAGTGTTACTATGTCACAAACATGGAGAGAGGGAGGCAATGCAGAGTCAAAGGTAGAAAAAAAAAATTGTGAGTTGAGAGAGAATATTTTTATATTTTTCCTAAATTTAGGTGTTAATTCATTTTCAAAATTTTGTTATTATTGCACTTAAAAAGAAAAGGATTGATCATCTTATCACATGGGGAAAAAGAACTTCAAAATACATCAGTGGTATGCTGTGAAAATTCCTGAAAGTTTCACTGAAAATCCAAGTTACCCATGAGAAACACTTCTGCATTATATTTAAATAAAGCTGGGTTATTTTAAGAGAATACTTTTTTTAAATTCAGAGTTTACCTTGTGAGTGTTTGCAGGTTTTGTTCCCATCAATTATTGTTGATTGAGGGATCACATTTTCTGTAGTGCTTTAGAATCAGAATGGTTTGGGCTGGAAGGGAACTCTAAAGATAGTCTGGTTCCAACCCCCCTTCCATGATTTGGTACCTTTTCCACTAGACCAAAGCCCCATCCAACCTGGCCTTGAACACTTCCAGGGATGGAGTATCCACAACTCCTCTGGGCAACCTGTTTCAGTCTCTCACAACCCTCATCAAAGCAAATTTCTTCCTTCTATCCAATTGAAATTTATCCTCTTTATATTTGAAGCCATTGCCTCTTGTCCTGTCATTACAGGCCTTGGTAAAAAGTGTATCTCTATATTTCTTTTAAGTTGCCTTTTGATTCCTGTTTGCATCAGATGGCATATGGGACATTGTGGCAGCTGCAGCTTAGTTAATAGAAGGTGCTGAGGTACGAGCTTCAGCCAGGTGGTGTATTTCACTAATCTCTGTTCATGACTCTGTTTTCTGTCCATGAGTAATGACACAAATACATTGTCGAATGAAAGGCTTTGACCTCAGCACAGGCTGTTGCAATTATCCATTTTGTTCTGTTTTGTACATCACTATTCAGTTGGTTTTCTTTCAGATACATTGCTGCATTTGGAAATCGCAGGGAAACATTTCGCAAAAGCAAATTAACCATCTTTAGAATCCATACTAATTTGGGTGATAAATTAAATTTAAAAAATGGTATTTTCAGTTAAAGTTAAAATTAAAAAATAGTTTTTCATTGATACTTATGATCATATCCTGTTTCCTGAAAATTTTGGTAAAGAGTGATTTTTTTTTTTTTTGTTCACTAAATCATAGAGATGTGTATCTTTGCATGTCTAGTAATTAGAAATCTTTTATTTCCCAGTGAAATACTGTCGCTTCCAACAATTTTCACCTTTTATGGTGAATTTACAGAGAGGTTTTATGGAAATACTGTGATATCAGTTCTAGGATGAGATTCAGGTGCCTGTGCCATATGGTATTTAGAAAATAAGACATCTTTATCTGCTGTTAGGCATAAGTATTCATTTGTACTGAAATTTTTGCATGATAGGACACATTGTACCTCCTGTGAAGGTGATGGAGAAGTATCACTGATACTTATACGAGCTGGAGTGGACATCAAGCAAGAAATTACATAGGACTATCTCCCTCTACCCTTGAGCTCTTTCAAGGTTTTATATTTCTATATTTAAGTAATTGTAATTTGTTTTGCTTTTTTTTTCATACAGGATGCAATTGCAAATACTTATTTAGAGTGTTTTGGAGGACTTTTTAATTCTCTTTGTGCTTAGATTTGCTGCTAAAACAACTGTGAAAACTGGTTGCATCCAGACATAAATTAATTTACTGATTATAAATGATAGCAATAAATATCCATGAGCCTAAATGCATTGAATGTATTTGAGAATTCACTAGGATTAGTGCAATGAGGATTAGAATATTTAAGGAATTTCTGTATCTGTAGGCTATAAACAAGAACCTCTGGTCATTAGGCTCTCTAGATATAACCTTTCATCTACCCTTAAAAGTATGTGTAAAACTTCTCTTTAGTTCAAATAAGTGGTAGATAACCCCTGATATAAAGGTGGTGGTTTTCTTTTTTTTTATTTCTTACCACTTTTCTCTAGTTGAATGTTGCTCTCTTGGTTTCTGTGTTTGTACAGGGCCCTGAACAGATCTGAGTGCTGATAAAGTTAGTGGTCTTGAAGTGTGACTGCACTAAGACCCATAGATGCCAAAGTCCTATTGACATAAACAAAAGTTTTCATAACTAAGTGTTGTTGTACATTGCAACTGAATTTAATTGCTGGATTGGAAAGGCAAGCTCCCATGAAGCTTAAAGGCTGGAGTTGTTCTCTACGACAAAGACATCTGAATTAGAGCTATTTGTCTAAGCTCCCTTTAAGTCAGTTGGGAGAAAAAGGACTCAAAGGTATACATGAATAATGAGTATAATTTCTCTGATACTAATAAAATCAGAAATCACTTTGATCATTTGCATCCTATAAATTTCTGTTGCTTTCTGACTGTAAAAGAAGCATGGATTAGTTACCTTATGGAAGTGCAAATAACATTCACTGAAAGCTCAGTGAGGTACCTTTGCTGCTCCCTTGTTTTCATAACTAAACATGATGTTGAACTCTTGAACTCAGATGTCA
Source organism: Formicarius rufipectus (assembly GCA_013399695.1). Lineage (NCBI taxonomy): Eukaryota > Metazoa > Chordata > Aves > Passeriformes > Formicariidae > Formicarius > Formicarius rufipectus. The sequence goes on along the minus strand of VXAU01003007.1, from coordinate 96,174 downwards.
TATTTCCCTCTATAAATATTTGTGGGATTTCTTTTCTGATCTGAAGTGCAACTCTTCAGGCTTTTTAAGTTTCTGTGTCAACTCCATTTTTTTTGTTTACTTGTACTGAAATTTCTCTTTGGAATTTATTAAAAGTACACACTCTTAAAACTTCCTTATTTTGCTTTCTGAAGAGAACGAAAACCATTTAAAAAAAAAAAAAAAGAAGGTTTACAGATGAATCTGTACTGAGTGCAGAAAATTAAAGTCCACCCCAGAAAAGAAAAAGAGGGATGATATATAATTGTTGATGTCATGGTAAAAATACCATCTAGTATAGCAAACACAAAGAGTTCACTGGAGCATTCAGGTATAAAGAGCTTGTCTGAATGGCTGTTGGAGGACTAAGTACTGCTGCCTCTGGGATATTTAATACATGCCGTGCATTTTCTCATTTCAGCAGTTCATATGAGCTATAACTAAACCCTAGGGTTTAAAGAGGGGAGGTTCATTCTAACTATCAAGTTTGAAGATTAACAGTCTTTTGAATTAGTGGATATCCTGAATGCCTTTGCCCTTTATATGAGATGTTTTTATTGCTCCATAGTTAAAGTTCCACTTGGTTGCATAAGTGATTAATTTACTTAATCAGCTCTTAGTTCTCTGCGCTGTACATTGTGCCGACAAAATCCAGTTTTCTTTAACCCTGATGTTGTTTCTGTTCCATTTTATGGCTATTGTATGTTGATTTTTCTTAATGACATTTTCAAAAACTTTTTGTTAGGGGGTTAATACCTGTTAACTACCAAACTGCTTTACCAGCAGTTCTGGAGAGGGAGGAAGGTTTGGGAATGATTATTTACTTTTTGTTACCTCTTCACCTAGTCCTCATCGACCTGCTCAGCAGTGGGTAGGTCAGTGCTGTTGCTAAAATGCTTACAGAGGCTAGACAAATTCATTTCATCTTTTTGCTCTTAACACTTATGGGGCCAGGAGCCTATTTTATGGGAGTTTGCTCTGACAGAGACTTTGACTGTTGCTGCTTCTGAAAACTGGTTTGGGGAGAAAACAAAGAGACATGATGACTTTCCTCATGTCCCAGCTCCTTTGTGAGTGAGCTTTCTGTCCTGACAAAACTTCATGCTCATGATACCCAGAATAGTCAACAAAAGACACAGTAAGTGGCCTTCTGAGTCTGAAATGAAATTATATGTTTACTAGTAACAGGCAATTCAGAAGAAAATAATCTTAAAAATATAAGAATCTGTGCTCTAAATGGTCATGGATCATATTAGACAGTGGTCAATGACTGCTACTGCCCACTAAATCTGAGAATTCTCCTAAACTGGTGCATTAAACATCAGACAATCAGTGATGATCACAACCTCCTTTTCCTTTCCTTCAACTGAGCATGGTGGTAAGCTAGAGCTACTGAAAATAGTAATTTTTAATCTGCAAGTAGAGATTACTTGCATCTAAGCTTTTTAGTACTTTGCTGAGGAGCTCTGTGGCTGTTGAATACATCAACACTCGTAAGTTGCAGTAAGAAAGATAATTTTAAAAAAGGTAAATGGATTTGAACTTAGAATTATAAGTGGCTGTTTTTCAGGATCAAAAAAATTACATGGAAGATTTGGGGGGTTTTTTAATAAAGGCACTTAAATTACTTGGGAACTACTTTTATTCTGATGAAGAATGAACAGGAGAACTGAGTGTGATACCTGAAACTATTCTGCTATTAATTTGTGGATTTTTGTCCTATAGTTATTTCAAAGTCAATTTAAGTTAATTTATTTAATGGTATTTCAAAGAATGCTTAATTGTCTGAGAGTTGTCTGATCCAGTGTGGATCTGGCAGCCTTACAAAACATTATAACAATGTGATGAAAAGTTTGGCAGAAGAGATAAGCTCTACCCCAAAAGTATAATTTGAGGTTAAAAGTAATTTTTTATCTGGAAACCCTCTCACCATAGGGGAGAAAAAAAAAAAAAAAAGGCAGTGAATAAACCACATGATTATAGACTGTATGAACTGACATAGCTCCAGCAAGGTCTAATGAGACAAAAGGATGTGTTCCTATAAGACTTCAGTTTGTTGACCTGAGGAAAAAACACAATGCATTTTCACCAGTGAAAATTTCATTATTTGCAATACTCTTAGAGCAACATTAGTTAAATTGGTTTAAAACATAAATCCTTTCACAAGGTATCTACAGCCTCTATGTTACCAGCAAATTGTATTGACAAAACATCCTCAAATTTAATAATGTGCAAAGTGCCTCAGATAGCCAAGAGGCCTCTTCAGCATCACGGTAACATGAGATGCAATTTTTTTCCAGTTTCATGATTTGTTTCAGTTCTTCTTAAATCATCTACTCAGATCTTAAGTATGTTGTTTATGTATTCATAAACACAGTGGAGCATTGGGTGACACCTATAAGCTCATTTATGGGTATGCAAGGGAGACATTGAAAAGAAATGAAGAAAAGAAGTGTAGCAATTTTTTCAACAGTATTTCTCCATTACAGAAGTCACTGACTTCTTTCAAACCCATGATGTCATCATTTCAGGAAAAAGGACAGAAGGAAAATAAAAATGCTTAGTAAAAAGACATTGCACATATATAATTTGAGATGAATTTTTTAACTTTCCTGCTGAAGGCATTCACATGTGCTATATGAACAGATGCACCTCTCCTTGATCAAGGTTCATAAAGCATGTAGTAGCTTCCATGCTCTATGAAAATGATACCTTTTTATTCAAGAAAGGAATATCCTGGTCTTTAAAAAGAGTTTCTTTAGGTATAGTCATTCATGTGTCAGTCAGTAGCATTTTATTCATGGTCTATCTATATTTTTTACTAGAAGATTGCAGAGGGGAAGCATTTCCGTTAGCAAACTGGAGACTTTATTCAAATGAATGCTTCTAAATAGAATAATGCAATTTTTCAACATGACAGTGATTTCCAGCTCCAAATTTAGATATCTTTTAGTCATTTATTTTGTTCAGCACTGAATTCTTACTGCTGACAGAAAAATTTTTGGTGCTATGAAGAAAACCCGTCAAGCTGCTTATATTTAGGCACCTATAAATATGCTGATGGACATGCATAAAAAAAATTCACTGCTATACCCTAAATTTACATATTAATAAATTACCATGTTAATAAAGGTAAAAGGTTAAGGGTTTTTTTGTAGCTTTTGAATTTAAATCAGAGACAGTCAATATAATCATATTTAATGCAAGGTTAAGCGTTTCTAATGTATGGTAATACATACTGAAAAAATCAGATTGTAGTGATTAGACACTTTTGCATATTTACAGGAAGATTTTTTTTTCCTGGAATTTTATGCCAAGTAAGTTATTTCACTACTTGCATCCTATTTCTTATGTCACATGTGACTGCCTTTTCTTTGCATGCACATACCCAACACAACTCAGAATTAAGTATTATAGATGCAACAATTTATGTTTACCGATGTGCTCATTCTGGCTATCTGTGAATGTACTACAAACACATTTATATGGTTGCTTAATACCTCACCCCTGGTTATTCCATATAAAAATGTCTCAGATTGCCACAGTTATGTTGTTTCTGAGGATGTTCCATTTTCAGGGTATCAGCTTGTGAAGAGAAGACATTATTTGAAAATCAGAATCAATTGACTGCTTTTTCCATTTCACTTTTTGCTTAAAAAGGCAGTCAGGTAGAGCTACTACACATGCTGATGTATCATCAGGTCTCTGAAAGTGAGTAGAAGGCAAAATGTTACACTTCTGCTGCAAGCTGCTAGTTTCCAGCATAGTAATGTTTAAGTACAAATTGTTCATACGTTGCCCTGTTGGCAGTGATGAAACTTGTTGTGCATTAATACAGCAGTGATTTGTTAATTTAAATGGAGATCTTGGAAATGTCTTTTTATTTAGATTTTTTTAAAAAGAAATCAGGAAATGCAGTCTACTGAAGCCATTGGGCATGTTTTTATTTTTTTTTATCTCCAGCTTTCAAGTGGAGGTTTGAAAAGACCATTTCCACTTGGATTAAATAAATAAGGAAATAAAAAATTATTTGTGCAGTATACTATATTTCTGTTCCCTCTAGACTAAGCATTTGAACTCAGCTACCATTGTTATGATAGCTGTGTCCCTCATCTGATTTCTAAAGGTTAGTTTGTGTTATCTTTATCTCTGTAGAGATTTCCTAGGAAGGATCATGACATGGTTCAATGATCACAGTGGGGTTTTTCCTTCTACAATTTGTAATATTAAAAAATACCAGAAGATTACTGTATAGACTTTATCTATGTCCCTTAGTATGTACAAAGAATAGCACAATTGTGGTTGTGCATTGGTGTGCAGTGATATGAAACATGAGCAGGATTTGAAAAGGTAGCATTGCCACAAGGAATCTATGAAAAAAAACTATGCATATGCATCAGATATAGTATTCTGGTAATGTCCTGTGGCACTAGTTTTCATCTCTGAATACAATGATTAATTAACAAATAACTGTGAAAAACTGCGTTAATAATTTCATTTTGTTTGTTCATTGTACTGGGACCTCAAATCATTGAAATACAGTTTGTTAAATCCGTACTTGAGTGATGATTACATTTGAGTACTGGATATTTCCATTTTACCTCCTCAGGAGTTTAGATCTTGAAAGGACAAAAATTCGTAATGATTGTTTAAGCTTATGGCCAAAACCAGAGAAGTAAGTACTGTGGTTTGTTTTTTTTCTAACTCACCCATCTTGGGTAGATGTTGTATGTATTGAAAGCTTAACTCAAATTATGTTGAAGTATACATAGACTGTAGTTTTGGTTTTGTGTTTATTTTAAAAATGAGGTTCTTCTTTAATCATTTATGATGTATGTTTAAATTCTGAAGAATATTTTCAATATGTAAGAAACTAATTTTGTAAAAAATCAGAAGGATATTATCATTCTGTGTTACAGGAAATGTTTTTATCTTTTTAAATACTTCTGAAGAGAAGTACAGCTTGAACAATAGATATATTTACAGATAAAATGTTCCTGAAAAATGCATTACTGCAGTGAAGAAGGCTTCTGGGATTAGTGGACATCAGCTTTTCGCTTCAAGCAAAGCAGCTGAGTTCTGATTTGGGTCAGTGGTGACAGAAACTCCTACAGAGATCCCACCCTGAGCCCATTAAAATCGATGTTGCTCTGTCACAATTTAATTGGAGTAAGGATGAGACCTCCAATGCAGCACTCCCATGCCTGTGTGCTGTTTGGTTCTGGCAGCTCATCATGACCTTCCTTTTTTCAACTCTGCAAGTACAAAACAAACTAAGGTCACTACAGTGTGTATTAACAAATCTAACATTTTTGAAGCCAGTTACTTCACTTCAGTGTGATCCTCTCTGTATTTAAAAATCTTTGATGACTATAACTATCCTTCTGTATTTCTGTGATCAGAATAATTTTAGAAGGTTCAGTGTCATTTCACAGATCTGTTTTGTGTCGATGTTCCAGGAGTCATTTCCTGACCTTTTGATTTTTGAGGCGTGGAGCAGCAGCAGCACTGTGGTCTTGTGTGCACTTTGTTAGTGCCTTCATAGTGGGCAGAGTTTGGAGCTTGGAGCAGCTCTGGTAAGAGTAACATGATGTGCAAGAAAGGAAACTTCAGAGTTACTGTGCACCTTGTTAAGAGAAGTGTAAGTCTTTCTGCTCTTAGGGGATAACCTGCCTCTGTCAGGAATAGGACATGCTGGTTTTTCCTGCAGAAGAACAGGCCAGTAGCTGATTGTAGTGCAGATATGGGAGAGTTGGTTACTATTCACTGAGTCTATCTTGTATTCTTTTAAACATCTATGTTTGTTCTGTAGCTATCTGATGCTGAGCAGTGAGTGCTTAGAGAGTTTGTTACTTCATCTCAGCTGGATGCCAAAAATTATACTTTGTGGATTTTTCTCCTACTCCACTGGGAGCTCTGTTGAGAGGATGTGTTTTGGGTTTCCTTTTCCACTTCAGTGTTTCCTTTCTTGTTATTGGCATGGTTTTTAAAATGCAGCGTGCCCTTGGTACCCTCCTCTAGAAGAGATGCTCTGCTGTCTTTTTTACTCCTTTATTGATTATTCCATAAAGTCTCTCCAATGAGTGTGCTGGCTTAAATCCAGACAGTCAGGGGTTGAAGATAATGTGGTATTTTGGTCTAGCTTATTGATATTAACAGTTCACAACATATGTTGTAGGTACACATGCTGAAAACCCAAAACTTGTTACAAGTTCTGGCAGCAAGGCCTAAGCAGGGTAAAAGCTGGATCAAGTTAGGCACTCGTGGGAGAATTAGGTCCACTAGTATTACCTGAATAATGTGGTTTACAGTTAATTTCAGAAAGGAAAGGGTGTAAGCGTGTGTGGTCCTGAGGCGAAGAGGATGACGTTGTTCTAATGCATATTTTTATGAATAGCATTTCACTGGATAACATTATGAGCAGAGCGTGCATTAGCACATCATTGCTGCTGATCTTGTGTTCATATGATTTACTACCACATATTCCTGTGGCCATGTTTGGTCTGCTGTTTCATTCATTTTTGCTGGGGATATAATTTTTCATGGTGGTGGATCCAAAATACAGGCATTTTGCTTCTAAATGCTGCTGTTCTTCCTGCTTCTTGAGCCTGTGGCTGTACTCCTGGTACAGAGAAGGTGGCAGTTTGCTGCTACACCTGATGCAGAGGAGGTGGCTGTACAATTGTGGATGGACACTGCAGGGAATAGTCCACAGTGAGACTGAATTAAGCGTGGCGTGAAACTTTGCTCTGTTTGTTAAGTAAAAGGTGAAAACTATTAGACCCCAGTGTAACACTATCTTTATTAGCATTCTGTAAACATGCAGATAAGCTATATTTGTGCATTCTCACACCTATTTCTACAGTTTTTCATTACTGATGTAAAACCTGAAGTGTGTTGTGTGAATATCTATATGCACAGCTGTACATATAGATCACACATCTATATATTTCCAATGACCTAGGTAAGCATTGGGTTTCAAGCCTCGTAGTTTAAAAAATTGCATATCTGTGGAATTCATCCAATGCAGGGAGCTCAAATAAGCAAGACTGTTTTTTCGGGCTTTGTGGGTTTGTTTTTATGTTTTGTTGTTTGTTTTTTGTTTTGTTTTGGGTTTTTTTTGTTTGTTTTTTTTTAAATATCTATTCTGCTATATAAATAAGACTGAAATGTATCTTGGGGTCTTTTGTGCTCTCTAAGCAGGGGTTAATATAATTCTGTCAATACCATTTTGCATACTCCTATTTTTACTGTAGATATATGTGCATTTTTACAGTCTTTTGAGGCATGATAGTGAAAAATATAAATATTGAAGGATTGTTTTTCAGCAACTTGCTTTTTATATGGAGAATTTTTAATGTGTGCATGTTTCATTCTTCAGACTGTCTAAAGAGCAAGGTATCAGACATTTGAAAGGATATGATCCTGAGCTGTTTCCAAATGGTTCTGAATTGTGTTGATTAGTGTTGCATATTTATAGGTACTTGGTTGATGTATTAGCAAAAGAGGGAATGTGGGATATGCAATTTTCACCTCTGATTTTACAACATGTCTTTCAAGTATGTGCATGTGTGCTGCCTTTTGTGTTGTTTAAAAAAAAAAAACTTGGATTGGCTTCAGAGCGCGTGTTACATAGTATGTGTAATACTTGAGCTAAATGATTCATAGAATCATAGAATATCCTGAGTTGGAAGAGACACACAGGGATCACAGAATCATAAAATGACCTGGATTGGAAGAGACCTTAAAGATCATCTAGTTCCAGCCACTGTGCTGTGGACAGGGACACCTTTCACTAGACCAGGTTTCTGAGAGCTCCATTCAACCTGGCCTTGAAGACCTCCACAGATGGGCATCCACAGATTTTCTGGGCAACTTGTTCCAGCGTCTCACTACCCTTGCAGTAAAGAATTTTTTCCATCAGAGTCCAACTCGTGGCCCTGCACAGGACAGACCCAAGAATCACAGCATGTACTTGAGAGCAGTGTCCAAACACTTCTTGAACTCTGCTAGGCTTGGTGCCCTGATCATTTTCTTGGGCAGCCTCTTCCAGTGCCCAGTCACCCTTTGGGTGAAGAACCTTTTTCTAATACCCAACTTAAACCTCCCCTGACACAACTTCAGGCCATTCCCTCAGGTCCTGTCACTGGTCACTACAGAGAAGAGATCAGAGCTGCCCCTTCTCTTCCCCTCATGAGGAAGTTGTAACTGCAGTGAGATCTCCCCTCTGTCTCATCTTCTCCAGCTGAACTGACCTCAGCCACTCCTGGTACAGTTTCTCCTCAAGGCTCTTCACCATCTTCCTTGCCCTCCTTTGACACTTTCTAGTAGCTTTATATCCTCTTGTTGTGGTGGCCACCTTCACACAGCATTCAATGTGAGGCTGCAGCAGTGCGGAGCAGCACAGTCACCTCCTTCAGCTGGCTGTTGATTCCTTGGGGAAGCACTCATCAGGATTGGTGTTAAGCTGCAGGAACCTGTAAGGTGGATATGTTTTGAAAATTATGGAAAAGATCATACTGCTTCTGTCCTACTGTAAACTGAATTTAACCACTGGAATTCCTGACTTAATCATACTTTAGCCTTTTCTTGCTAGACTAATGTGCTGGACTTAGTTGTTCAGACAGTCTTGCACACAACTTTCATTTCTTTTTATTTCTGCCTACAATTCTCTATAAGCCTTCAGAGTATTTTCTGTTAAACATAGTTAGATTTTTCTTTTTAAAGATTTGCATTAGTCATGTTTTGCATTAGATTTTCCTGTTTTTTCCTGTTCCATTTTGCTTTGTTAGACACAATGATGGCACACAAATAAGAGCACCGGGAGGAGACTTAAGGGTGGTTATTCAGCCTGGCTCAGGAGCACACCCTCGTGAACCTGAAATTATCTCTTGAGAAAACATTACTCTTACACTGAGTAGAGGCCTCTAAACTACCTTCTGGCTTTGCAACTCTTAAGTGCTGACTGCAGGCAGAAAAACATGTTGATAGTGGAGAGTGGACTTCTCTGTGTTCTAGAAGTGGAGATTCCTCTGTGTTAACCACATATACCTGCACTAACTTTCATCCAGATGCATGAAGTTTTTGTCATTAGTCTGAAAGGACACTTATCTTACAGTGGTGAAAAAAAAAATACTTGAAGACAATTAGTGAATTTTGGCAAAAGGTAGAACTCATATGGACATTTGCTCAAAAAAACCAACCAACCAACCAACCAACCAAAAAACAAACAAAACACCAGAACAAAACAAAAAAAACCCCAAAAACCAAAACCAAACAAACAAAAACACAAAACAAAACAAACAAACCCCAAACAAACCAAAAACCAACAAAAAACCAAAAAACCAACCAAACTAAAAAACCCAACAAACAAAAAATCAAACCAAACCAAAAAAAAAATGATTGGCAGGTGAATGGGACCAAGCAGTGTTATTTGCAGTTATAAGTGAAGGCTGTATTCTCCAGTGTGTGGTTTTGGTCTGTCTCCCTTGAGAATACTTGCTAATAATAGTTCAAACCTGTTGATATGAAATGTAGAATCCAATTTAATCTTTCATATGTTGCCAAAAGTGCTACATTAGCTCTGCACACATTATGTAATAGATATACCTGAATGCAATATATTTGATAAAATTTTGCTTGTATTAAAATGCAGAGAATTAGCTTTTAAAAATTGTGTTTATTAGAAGAAACTTTATGCATACTTTACAAAGAAAAAGAAAAATCGTGAGGGGGGACAGGGAAAAAGGTGTTTCATTCATAGAGGTTTGGATAGTGTGTACTTTCAGCTTTTAAAGCTATTAAGTATCGTCCTCTTGCATCTCAAATGTGTGCAGCTTTGGAAGTGAAGCAGCACTTTCTAGTTGTCCAGCTTTAAATGAGCTGGTCATTAAACGAAATTACTTTAATAAATTAAAATGAGGGATTTTTATAGTAAATTATGTAACTGCAAAGGCACAGTTGGCATATAGCAATATGTAGTAATACATGGATGCTGCAGTAAATTTTGCTCCCATATGCTTAGCTGTAGTTTTCAGCAGTCCAAATTTCAAGCGCAAACACACAGATACTGCAGCATAACTTCAGTGAGAGCTATTTTCTAGGAAATTCAAGGGGCTGAGTTTACCTTTTCTGGAAAAAGAGTTTCCAGAAAGTTTCCTGGTCTAGCTGCTGCTACTAGTAGAGGTACTGTATGCTATACCACAGGTTGCAGTATTACAGAATTTACCCAGTTTTTCAGTTTCTTGCACCTGCAGAGAGTGAGCAACAAGAAGCTTTTCACAACATGTACTGCCCTTGATGTGACATCACTGAGCATTTTCTCATTCCCACTCATGTTCAGATTGAAGTGAAGGAGAGTTACATATTCATTGTATGAGATTTGATTGTTGGCTGTAACTAGATACTACAACCAATTACCAGTAGGTTGTAATAATTACTTGCTACAACTTGATCAGTATCCCGTGATAGTGCATGGAGACAAAAGTTTCCTTTAATGTTTAAAGGCTCTAATTTTTAATACCTGTATATACATTTATTGGAAGCTCAGGAAGCTAGAAGAACTCAAGAATAAAATACTAGACTATTTTTTCCTTTTTATAATTTAAATAAAGATACAATTAAGCCTTGGTTAATAGTAATAGGCTTTTTCTTAATATATTGTGTTTTTAGAGTAAGTGTAAATTTTGCTGATAAGGATATTCAGTTTTGGATTTGGCTCTAATTTATATTTGGGGACTCCCACTAAGGAGAGGTTAGCTGCCTTCTTCCTTACATCTCAGGACATCCCGGGGGGAGCTCTGATTTGCCTGTTATAGCACTCTTTTGAGATTGTATGTTGTGACCATCTGAGTCAAATGAGAAACAGGACTCTTAAGGAAAGGACACTGAGTTGCTATTTGCTCTGAGACTGCTTCAGGTACAGAGAAAGAAAAGATCAAAGTTTTTGGTAGTTTAGAAAACACTATCTAAAACTAGGGAGCAGACATTGTTCCCACTGTAGAGGAAAGCAGCTCAGGATGCTTTTCTCTCTCACTTTTTCTTGAAAGAAAGAACAGCCAGACAGAGAATCTACTGTAATTTCTGTACACAAATAGTCATCTCTGCTGGCACTATTCTCAATATATTACATCCATGAAGTAAATAAATATCTGTGCAGGTTTCAGCTAGGGTAGAGTTAATTACTCAGTAGTTTTTACAGTGTGATGGTTTTGGATTTGGAATGAGAATGCTGTTGATACCACAATGATGTTTTGGGGTTTTTTCCCTAAGTTGTGTTTATTGTATATCAGGGACTTTTTTCCACACTGGGAGGAAGCATAGCTGGGAACAGGTAACCCAAACTGACCAAAGGGATATTCTGCACAGTAGAACATCATGCCTGGTATATAAATGGGGGGAAGAGCTGCTGAGCTGGGTTTGGGAAGAGGGGGAGGGTCTGGCATTGTTCAGTGGGTGATGAGCAGTTGCCTTGTGCATCACTTGTTTTTCCCTTTTTATTATCCTTAGTGTTATTTACCATTATTATTGTATTTTATTTTCAATTATTAAATTGTTATTCTCTCAACATACAAGTTTTACTTCAATTCTTCTCCCCATTTCACCAGGATGGGAGTAGGCACTGAGTGAGCAGCTATGTGGTGCTTAATTTCAATCTGGGTTTAAACCATGGCAGTATTTAACCCAGTCAAATATCACATTGTGTGGACATAGAAATCTGAGACAATTATTTTACTTTAACTACATGGACTGGTTGATTTAACATTTAACCAAACTTTACATCTCTTTTGGAAAAAAATTAAATTGATATTAGCCCAGTAGAAACTGAAAAGCCTACTTTTCAAACCATTCTGGTCAATTCAGTTAATGTTTTTCCTTGAAAAGCTTCTATTGGTGAGACACTGCTGTGTACATAACTGTAGTAAAACACTATTTTATTTTCAGTGTCACAAGATTTGGACCATGAATATGGAAATACACATACATATGCACACAAATATAGAAACAGACTGATCCACAGCAAGAATATTAGGATGCATGCCATGCATTCTTTGATAACTGCTGGCACAGGGCTGCAGCACATGAATTTGAGTTCCTAAAGCCACCTGGTAGGTTGAGTTGAAAACCTTTTGAAAAATACATCAAAAAGTTGCTATGGCACTGCAGGGGATACTTATGCATAGAATAAAAGAACTGGTATAGTGTTCTGTTCAGCAGTTCTTAACTCATAACATTTCTGAATTCTAAAAGTATTTTGATAATTCTGTGTTAAAACACTACTTAGTGCTTAGCATTTTGCTATAACTCTTTTAAAGGAAAATCAAAGTCAAACACTTAGTATTATATTTCTTTCCTTTTACATCTGCATCTTTAAAAATAGCCTGTAAAAAGTTTTGGATAAATGCTCTGGTTCCTTTCTTGAAAGCAGTGTGGGTGCCTCTGAAGAGTAGTAATCTTCTTCATTCTTTTAATAGAATTCTGATTATGTTCTAGAGAAAATGAAAATGCAAGTATATATATGAAAACTAATGAGAAGGGAGGTTTTACCAATTCCAACTGAAATATAGAAGAAAATATAGTATATTCTATAAATGCATATGAAGATTGCAAGGGGCCAAACTGCATTGCTGTGTGCTTCTGTCATTGACTGCAGGTAGACTGCATAAATCCAGATTGAGATGGGTGTGAGGAAGACCTGTGAATTTTGCCTGCATATCCAGTGGCACAGATTATTCACATAGAAAGGACATAGTTACTACTCTGCTTCATTGATAGTTGCAGAAAGTGTAATGATATTGGGGTTTTACATTGGGTTTTGCGGCTTCTCTGCTTCTGTTATGACACATTTAATTTTGTGGATGGACTTTGGGCTCAAGATTGGAAATCCTAACATAAATTTAAAAAATAAATAATTTCTGATTCTGGTTCCTATGTTGAAATTTGTTTTGCAAACATCATTAGCATGATAGTCATATAATAAAGGCAGATATTTTATATATTATGAAATCATATCTATATTCCAAGTTGTCATTTACATTAGTGTTTCAGTCCTTTCTTAAAGTAAATCAATATAATTTACTGACTCACCCAAGAACCATCACAATATTTTTGACACATGAAATTACTTGTGTGAACAATAGGAACATTGTGTGATACGGACATGCAGCAGACAGGAAAATAGAGAAGAACTGAGACCACCAAGTGAAATCCCCCAAGTCTCGTTGCCCCCAAATTAAAAAGCATGGCAAATAGTACAATTTGGCATAATGCTTACTTTTTTTTAGGGAGTTGATTGTATTTTTCATTGTATGTTCACTGCTGGTTGGTTATAAAAGGCAGTTTTACTGGATGTTTTAGGTAAGGAACATAAAATTTCAGAAGTGTAGTATAGTGTTCATAAGTACCTCAGTGGTTCTCGGTATGTTTTCAGAAGGGACATTAAAAAGAAAACATTATTAAAATAAGCTTTTTTCATGCAAAGACATCATGAAAAGCTGCTTTTTCCCCAGTAGGTTTTCCAATATTTTTTATTCCTTACTATTAAAAATGCACCTTGCTTTCTGTAAGTTATATATCTTCAGATTCTACGTATAGGATCTTTTAAATTTTTCATAGTGTCAGTGTTCAATTAACCTTCAAAATTTCTGCTGTGTACTCAATTTGAACATCTGAAGTACTTTTGTGAAAGAGCCTACTTTCTAGTTCTCATTTCATTTAGTTTTCTTGTTTCCATTTTTCCAACATAGTGTTTAGAAATGTTGGAACCAGCAATAATGTGTTCTCAGAAGAATTGCTTTTATGTTCCAGGTCAAAATAATATCATTGCCTACATTACAGAGTTTGCAGAAGACACTTCTATTAATGCTGTTACCTTTAAAACTGATCTGATGAGCCCATCAGACAGGTTTTTTTGACAAGAACTTTTTCCTTGAGAAGTCTGTGGATGAGGGCATTCATCATGTTCGCATTTTTTATATAGAATTTCTCTGTATGCTAGACTGAATTTAAAGTCCATTATCAGGTGAAACTGTGTTTACTACTAAGCTGCAGAGAATCTAGGACTGAGAGCATTTTCTAATTAATTCCCAACATCTTATGATTATCTCATTATTTAGAGGAAGTTTCCACTTGCATGGTTTAGCTGTCACTTAAAATGGTGCCAAATGCAACTGAATGTTGGTTTGACGTTTATGAGAGATGTGTTCAAGTAGTTGTTGGAGTGGTTCTCAGAGGAAGCTTTCGAGTGCAGAATCTATTGTAGATAGAAATAAAGTGATCATCTGAAGTCCAGTGAGCTAATAGTTGTTAATAGACACACAAATGTGAAGACTGTAGGGCAGTAATTGGTGCCCCTGGTAGCTGTCATATGGAAGTATCATCAATTGCAAAGGTCACTTGTATGTTCTTACAATGAGGACAGCAGCCTTTTTAATAGTTTCTGGAATCTCTCCTCTTTCTTGTAAGAAAACTCAAGAGAATTAGTAGAGAAGAGAACTTGTGGTCTTGTCTACTGAACTTTTTTTTAAATTGAAGAGATCTTGTTCTATTGGGATGAATTTAACTGACCTAAGGTTGCTACTCCACTTTCCATCCTTTCTATTGTGGTATGTGAAAATAGATTAAATAGCAATATTTACACATGTCAATGAAGCCATCACCTGATAAAAATTAATGGTGTACCCTGCTATTAGCAAGAAATTGCACACAAATTTCTGTGACATTATTTCTGCTTTTTGCGGGCATCTGAAAGTCTTTAGGATTGTGATTATGATGTTTGTATTGTATTTATATACTCTCTGTTGATCCACATGAGGCACTCCAGGCTTATATTCTCAGCCCCAACTGACACAGAGTATTAGAGATGACAGTGGAGCATAGTGCCTAGGAATGTAAAAGAAATTGTAACAGCTTGTAATTTTAGGAAATAATGTTGTAGTCTAGCTCAGGTTTATCTTATGCTTGTCATCTTGTGTGCGCTGTCACATCAGTCCTCCTGCCAGAGAACTTTACAAAGGGATTAAAGTCAGCATTGTTTCCTCTTGGAAGGGTAAGAGTTGTTTGAAACAGCAGTCTTCACAGGGATGAGGTTTTCATAGAACATGATCATTAGTTATTATTCCCATAAATCTATCTTACTAGTTTCAGTTTTATATCAGAACAGCTGTATAACCAATCAGATTTGTGTAGTGAGTCTGGTTGTGCTTGGATCAAAATGCAATACCATTCATACTCTTAACTACTAGGGCTGATTTTAAGATGGATCATGTACTGTGACTTTCAACAGTCATGGATATTTACTCTGTAGAAATGCTCAAATTATTTCAAGATGTGCAAGTAAATACAGGGGTGTTTAAATTATAAAAAGCTAATTGAGTAAAACAAATTCTAAAACCTCTGCAGAACTTACAAGCAATTAGAGTGCTATTTCCAGACAGAGAACATAGAGTCTACACTTAAACATTTCAGTGAATGATTTTAAATTAAAATTAAATTAATCTCTTCATAAGGCAATAAAATTGAATATTACAATCTAAAAAGAGTTTGCTCTGAATAGATATTATAGCTTTAAATTTTTTTCAAAACAAATAAGACTACATTCTCTCATAAATAGACTGTATTATTGTTCTGTCCTATTTCAACCCGCATGGGCAGAGAGAAAGAGAGTGCATGATCAGAGTTTCATAAAAAGGTAAAGCTTCAATTTTCTCCACTCTCTCTTTTTAACGCTCTTCAGGATTGAATCCATTAGGAGCCAAACAAAGCACATCTGTGTTGTTGTCCCTACTGACTGTCAGCATACAGTACATTCAAATACTGCAGCCAGAAGGCGTTTTACAAAAACAGCTTTCAAGATGTGCTCTTGAAATGCGCTTGTGTACTCATT
Source organism: Formicarius rufipectus (assembly GCA_013399695.1). Taxonomy (NCBI): domain Eukaryota; kingdom Metazoa; phylum Chordata; class Aves; order Passeriformes; family Formicariidae; genus Formicarius; species Formicarius rufipectus. Next base: position 80,273 of record VXAU01003007.1, on the reverse strand, counting down.
ATGCAGCGCTAGCTTTTGTCAGTGGGGAGTTCTGTAAATAAAGCATCAAGGTCTAATATTGCAGTAGCTGATAGCAATAAAGTAAACTAAAACCAAAGAACACGCTTTTCTTTAAGCAGCTTTGTTTACAACTGTTACCAGTATAGGAAAAAAAAAAGTAGAAAATTTTTTGTTATTTTTGCAAAACCTTGGAATATCTAAAGTGTCTTTGCGGGATAAAATGCAGTAGTTTTTTATAAACATAACAGGATTGATGACAATCTGCAGCTTTAGCTGCCTCATGTTTGACTTGTTCAAGACAGACAACTCTTTTGCAGCAATATATGCAGATGGAAAGAATACAGCTGCCTGGAATTTACAGTCCTTTCTGTTCCCAAACTCAGAAGAATTGTTAATCTCAGACTCCCTCTGCGAGGTTGGTAAAACTGAGTTCTGTAATTCAGAATCTGTAGGTTAAGGGGAGGAAGTGGGTGCTTGAATATTTTGGGCACATTCATAGGACTAGAGGTGAAAGCTGAGGGTTTAAACAGACTGTTAGACCCTATTTTCTTTTAAAACCCATTCTTTTGGCATCAGAAACAGTGCTTGAAATCTATAAAATTAGCATTGAAGTATCAAGTTCTTATTGAAAATAGGAAAAAAAGTTGGCACAGGTTCATATATTTGCTTGAAGTGCAGTTTCAAAAATGACATTTAAATGCTGTCCATTACATCACAGTATTATTGTATAGTATAATAAGAAAAGTCCTGTTACTTATTTTTGCCATATATTTGTAAAATAATACTATGCAATAGGAAAAGAACATGAAATACTACTGAGGTTACACAATATTGAAACACTTTAAAAGAAGAAAAACCAACAGGTGCAGCACTGCACTTTGACTGTTCAGAGAAAGGCTTGCTGAAAGGTACTTACCTCTTCAATAACTGATTTAAGATGAAAACATTTTGATGAGATGCACTTCTTTTGTACAAGGAGCGTTCATTAGAGATCTTACAAAGGTGGGCTGCTTCTGCTGCGTTCAAGTGAATGAATCTGGCAGTATGGGCATATTCCTCCAGCTTTTCAGTACTGCTGCCCTGGTTTTATACTCAGTAAATGTGCTTTTGCTGAACCTAACAATTATATCTACTGGAGACTGCCTTACAACTGGGCCTTGAACTTCACTTTTTCAGACCTTTGTTGGTGGGACATTGGTTTCTGGATTGCCATTCTGTTAGCGTGATGAACTAATTGACCTAGCAGGACTCCCTGTGGAATTGCAGCTTCTGCTTAGATCATCAGGAGCACAATTTGTTGTTTCATTTCCTCTTCGAGTCCCATCAGGGAAATTGAATTGTGAAAAGGCTACCTACTGGGAGCATTCAGCCCTCCTGACTGAATAAGTAACTTTATTTTTTTGGTACTGTCTTAATTAACAACAAAAAAGAGACTTTGTTATGAGGGAGTCTGCTGTGATTCTGATACAGCTGACTGACCCCTGTTGCAGGAGCACTTGATCCCACACAGGCTCTCGAGGCCAGGGGCCCTGTGCAGGTGCAAAGTTAGCACAAAGCCCCCAACAAGCTGCGAGTGCTGCACTCGGTTTAACTCGCCAAGTGTTACTAGATCATCACCCAGGCTGAAGTCTGCAGGTATTTACTATTTGGCAAAAACGTTCCAGGGTGAGAGATGGAGCTTGTCTAGACTGTTAATTACTGACAGTAATTAACATCATTTGCTTGGAGCGGTTTGCACTTATCTGTGAAGAGATACAAACCTTAAAAGTTTTCTGGACTCTGATGTCATAAGACAGTGTTGTGATCTTATTATTAAAAGGGCTGCCTGGTTTTTATTAACAGGACAAACACATTGCACATCTCTTACTTTTCCTGGCCCTGAACTATATTCTGTCAAAACGTGCTGAAAGTAAAAGTTTATTTTTTTTATCCTTGCATTATTAGACTTACTTTTCCCCAGTCTTTTTAAGTTCACTTCTATGTACAGGTGAAGAAGAATGACTTTGTGGCTGTTCACTAGAAGGAAAATATCCTAGGTTTTTCTTAAGGAAACAAGTGAATAAATTCTCCTTTTTGAAAGTTTAATGCTGACAAGTCTTTTCATAGTACCAAGTTCCAAGCAAAAAGCAGAGGAGAAATAATATTCCAGAAAGCTGTCTTAGTGTGAAGGCAGTTTCGTCAGCATAAATGTTCTCTGTTTTCAGTTATGAAATTCCACCTTTTGAAACAGTAATAACAACTCTGAAATAATAATAGCTGTAGGTTTATTGTACAAAGCTGAAGGCAAGGAAAGATGGCATTAGAGAAACCATACCCATTATATACAAGGCTGTCTTTATAATAATAAGAAATTCAGGAGGAGGAATCAAAGTTTGTTTGTTTTACAAAAGGTCGTATTTCTAAGTTTATGAAGTAGAAAAAGTCTACATTGTTATGCAATTTTTGACTTTTGTGCTGATTCTTAGAGGTTATGGGGCTGAGACTAGTATGATAAGTAAGATATCCCTTACAAGTCTTTGACGGAAGGCTTTGCCATCATGGAAGGGGGCAGAGCCCGCTTCCATCAATGAAAAATCAGTAGCAACCATCTTAATTTTGTTTGCTCCCATGCCTGAATTTGGTCTTTGGTAATATGATGTTGAGGTTGGAAGTGAAATAATGCTTTCATTTTTTCTCAGAAAACTTATAAAACACAGACAGGAGCTCTAAATTCCCCATTTTTCCCCTGTTCCTTCTCACTGTGCTTTTTAAAAATAATCTTTCGACAGTATTTCTGAATGTTAGTCATTAACATACACAGAAAATACTGAAATGCATTCATAGAGAGCTTAACTGACTTGTACATCGCCATGAAGGTGATATGCAGAGTGCCAACCACTGTTCTGGAGGGAAGGAGCAGAACAGTGGGGTTGGGGAATAGGAAATGGGGCAATGCAGTAGTGTCAGTCTAGGAGAGCACAAGGGAAGGCAGGGTAGGATGGTGAGCAAGGTCAGCCTCTCATCTTTGTGTCTGAAAGGATTACATCGTTCTTCAAAAGCAGAGAATAAAGATACTGGTTAGCTTCTGGAACACTGCATTATTTTACCATGCTTATTGCTTATGGCTCAAAATCAAATGTGTTTATTTGGATGTTACAGCTTAAGGAGAACCATTTCCAGAAATTTGTAGGTAGCCATTCTCTGGGTTTCATGTTCATTCTCGCCCCCTTGGATTCCTGGGTTTCATCTATAAAATACACAGATACTCAAAGGACCATATCTGAAAAATTTCTTTGGTTGCAAAGGCTGGAAAACTGCCTGCATTACAGAAGACAGGATTAGAATTTTGTTGAGTGTAAGTTACTGGTGTCTGTGGTCATCAAATAATAATTTATTATTCTAAATGAACATGTCTGTGCTGTTGAGTTTAATTGTTTTTCAAAAGACCCTCCAACAATGTGATGGACAGCCTTCTGTCAGTATTAAAACACCTGTTCTTCTATATTTGAACCTTTCAGCTAAATAAATTTTCATTCCAACACACAGCAAAGCATTCTTTTCAAAGGAGGCTGACATCTGAAGAAGGTAATTGTTGGCCAGAACTACATGGGGAGCACTAATCTTTTTTGCTGACAAAATTGTCCTATAATTTTCTTTAGATTTGAATGGAAATTATTGCATAAAATACTCAAAAAAATACATGTATAGGAAACGACAAGAAACCCCTGCATATATAGTTTTGAGAAATATTAATAATGTTTGCATATATGATGGGATTTCCTAAACGGTCTCTTTTTGATGCTTGGAAGAAATCTACAGTTAAAATTCTAATGTAATTGTGTTTTAATTTATGCCAGTAATTTTCAGGCGCCAGGATAAGAGGTGCTTAAAAAATTACAAAGGAAAACTAAAGGCAAATACTTGCTATTGTATAGGAACAGACATGAATGTAAATAATACTTTTAAGAAATCCAGTATGTTTGTGCACACAGGAGGTTTTGTTGCCAAAGAATTTCATGTTCAGTTTTCGTTTTCTTTTTCTCTTAAATCAGATACTTTGATCAAAGCAGGCGGGTTGCCAAGTAGCTTTTTATCTTGTAACAGAAAAAATAATGTAAAATATGAAGTAATTGAATTTGACGCACCTAGCAATGAGATGAAGAACAGTATTCAAGAGGTGCTGTGAAATGAATTAATTATTCATGTTCATGGGATGCTTGCACTGCATTCTGTGGCAGGTATTTGTGTTCCTGTAAGGTCAATGTCAGTTACAGCAAAAGTTACCAAGTCTTTTTTTTGTTTCAGGTATTCAATGTTGAAGGGTTTTTTCTCTATTTTTATAACATTAACTTAGAGGATTGGTATGCTGCTGGTTTGAAAAAGAGAAGTAAAATAGAATAGCATCTTTTACAATCTGTATAAATACATATTAAAATTGCAACTTTTGTTTTTATAAAGTATTTTTAATGTGATTTTGCATTACCCACCAACTCCTCTGTAAAACAGGATTACATTCCTGCTAAAATAAAGGAATGATGCATATATATATTTTTAATTACAATTGATGGAGTGAGTAGTAGTGTGTCTGAGGGCATTTTTAAGATGCTACATAGCCATCTGTACAATATTTAATTGAACCTTCCCTCCTGCCTCACTGGCCAATCAAATTTGACAGCATTATAGTTACGTTATATATAATAATACAATTATATTGTTAAGTTAGAACACTCCTGAGACTTGAGAATATTCTTGAGACTGTTCAGAATAACTCCACCAGAGCCATGCTGTCTCCATTTAGAAAGTTCCTTCTGTAGTGTGCTCTTGAGGTACTATCACTGGCTCTACTTAGAAGGCTTTGGATCCACAGGAGCAGCCCCACAACAGAGTGGGTAATCTTCATAATCTATGTTTTGTATAGGAACTTCTTGAATGTTATTTCAGTGTCAGATTGACTGGAAATCGCTGAACCTTTCAGATGTAATGATCTGCTAATTTTTATTCCCTTCTATGGACAGTGTAAGTATTTAGTCAAACCTCATATACTAAACCTGGAAGTTACACTTGAGAGGCGGCGGGCGTTGGCCGAGTGGCGTAGGCCCCCGCCTGTGGAGCCAACTCCTCNAAGTCCAGCCAACAACAAACCTGGAAGATACTGTATTGTTTCGTATTAGCCCTTAGCTGCTTAAGGTTTAGACATTCTGACTATTTTGTAAACAAGTAAAAACAAAGAATCTAGATGACATTATTGGTGTAAAGATGATGCAGCAGCAATTTCTTGAAATACTTATTCTTGAATATATATTTAATTGCATTAAGTTAGTTTCTATTGATTTTGAGAGGGGTTGAAAAAGAATAGGTTTAGAAGGGGAGGAAAGAGATATGAAGGCAAAAGGTGCTTAAATCTGTGTCTTACTAGAGATGACTTTTGGTTTAAATTGCACTGTTGGAAGTACAAATAGGTAGTACTGCTGTCATATGAGTTATGTTATAACTCTTATATGTCATAAACACTTAAGAAGGTGTAGAGGTTAAGGAAATATTCCTGAGTTAATGCAAAAATAGCACAGTCATGCAAAACTCAAATATTTTCAAATTGTAGGAAACAAATCTGTGACTCAGAACTTGTGCTCTTTTGTTCGAGACTTTTTGTTGTGATTCTCTTGCATGTTTTGGTTTGAACTGAACACACTTATTTGCTGTCACTTCCTTCAGCCTCCCTTTAACAGCCCCTGTTTTCCTTCTCTTTTCTCACAACTGTTCAGTACTGAGGAGGTCCTCCTTAGTTGTCTGCAGGAATCTATACCATATCACATGTTATATCCCCTGAAGCAAGATTAAGTTCCTGCAGATATATAAACTGTTCATACTGAAATATGTAGTACCCACAGATTGTTATGTCTTGTACTTTCTGTAATTTTGATAGGTGGTTATGTACTTTTACACAGTGCTATCACTATTTCATTGATTAACTGATGTTTCAAGCTGATTGAGTAAATCTCTCAGATAAGAATTTTAACAAGCTTTAATTTAAACTCCAAATTACATTTTCATCCGCCATTAAGTGCCAGTTGCTATGTGAAATAATTCTATGTTGAGGGTTAATTTCTTTTAAGAATGTGTTTGAGGAAAGTATTACAAGCATAATGCAGTAAATTATATTTAGTCTTAGGTGTATAATCTGTGCTGATGGAATTTTGTTGTCCTTTGCATTTTTCCCTGGATTTGCATTCTTCTAGTTGTTGATAAAGTTCTTGTTGCTTAATTTTTGTTATGCATGTGTTAAACTGCACATAGACTTTGGGCCAGCACTAGAGAGTTATCCAGGCACAGCTTTGACGATGGCAACTGTATTTTGAACTTTTCCATGTTACCCTACAGAGAGAGTCATCCTAAGTTTGAAAGGAAAATTTGTTACCTGGCCCTTCAGGGAAGAAGCATGAATGTCAGTTGAGGGGCAAAGCTGTCTGTTAAATAATGATAACAGCAATAGAAAGTACAGTTGAATTTTTGACCATCTTTGAGACTTCTGGAATGAACAGCTTCAATTTTTTTTGCTTCCTCTTTACTTTTTTTTCTCTTATCTACCTGAATTCCTTTCCTGCTGTGCATTTGTTAAGTGCTGCTTGGCGGTTCTGCCATCCTTTCAGTTTTGATCTCCAGAAACTTCTGGATTCACATGAATGAAAAAGCCCTAACATTATTTATAAATAGGGATATTGATCTAAGCAGAAGTGAGCTATGTTAGTGTTACATTTGAAATATGAAGTGTACAGATAGCTGCATTAGGAATGAAGACCACCCAGGGCAGCAGTTTTCAAATACCAGTGATTATCACTGGACCTCATTCAACTAAGGAGGGAGGAGCTTTAAGGCGGGGAAAATGATTAGCAGAATATTAATTTGACCTAAAATGCATAATTGTAAAGCTGTACTGAAATACCTACATGAGTATTTCTATCCATTTACCAACTCACCTAATGCTAAAGGACTATAAACTTTAACTTAACTTTAACTATGAACCTTTTACTTTAATTTGTACTAATCTAATTCCAGGTGCACAGTGCATATTTTTGTAGTAATAAATATTAAATAGTATATATTTTAAAGAGCACTGTGTGACTTAGCATTCCTGGTAGGAAAAAAGGAACTCGTAAATTTTAGTCCTGGCACTGACGTTGATTCACGGCATTGCTATGGGCAAGTCACTTAACTTCTGTCTGTGTTTCTTTAGCCATAAAATAGAAATAACAGTGCTTATTTTCTTGCCTCCCACAGGAGTTGAAAGAAATTTTAACATTTATGTAACTCTTCAGCAAATGTTAATTTAATGTCCAGTTAAGCTTTTGGCTGTATCCAAGATAAATATATCCAATATTATTTTTAGGGAAATTATTTACAACATATTACAAATCTATTCTGTTTGATATTTTACCAAAGTAATAACCTTTCCATGCTAAAAAACCATGGAGTTTCCTTGTAAATAGGAAAGCTAATTAACTTGAAGGAAAAAATGAACATATTCTTATTATATGAAAAAAAAATAAATTTTGACATTTCCATTTTATATGCATCTGCTTTTGTAGATGACAGTACTGTGAAATCAGAAGAGTGTGACCATACAGATCACTGTGTATGCAAGAAAGAGGAACACCACCAATGCATTTTAGAAATTTCTTTTCAGTTGTTCAGCTGAAAATGGATGAAAATAGCATTCTTATTATTCATACAGATTTTCAAAGGACTGCTTACTTCGTTCCTTAGAAATACATTAATAGTGAAGAGATTAATTTAGCCTGCAGCTGGATATGGAGACAGGATCAGGAGGGAGATTATAGAAACTTTATGTGGGCTTTGGCACATATGATTAAAGTAGCAGTTTGAGGTCTACATATAAATGTAGAGGGTAGAGGAAGGTATCAGTAAGATGTTGCAGGTGGTTGTATTAACAGAGAAGAATTTGGATATTTGAAAATTATATTGGATAGAATGAGAACTGCAGATGCTTGAGGGAACATGAAAGAATAGGTGGAGTTAGCAAAGTTGAGTGGAAAGCCCTCAAGATGACACCAAATGAGATTACCACAAATGTTGGCCCAAGAAGACCCCACCTGTTTCAAAATTAGTAGCTTTATATTGAAAGTATATGTTGTCTGTATTCTGCAAGTCAAAAAGTTCCATAGTGTTATCCACTGACAGGTTGATTTAAGCATAAATAAACTTGGTGAGATGATCTAAAGCAAATAAAAGTTAGTTCTTAATTCTGCATGCTACTAAAACTTGAGAATGTGAGAATAGGAAAATGTGGATCCAGTAACTGAAGACTGGCTTTCCAAGGAACTGCTAGAAGAATACTAATGTCATAACCTTATTAAATTTCAGGAAATAAATTTTTTGCGAATCTTAAATTACACACTGAATAGCGCTCACTGGAAAGAGTGAAAATCACCTTTGTAAACGGAACATGCATTTTAAGATTTACTCTGAGCACTTCAGGAAATAAACTTCTGCGAGACAGTAATTTTATTCTGGGCGTAAAAAAGGGGGGAAAGGTAGTCAGCTTGGCTTGATGAAAAGAACTCAATTGACTGGAAAGGCAATCTTCTCCATTAGTTTTGAAAGGAAAATGAGAAGGGAGGAGAAGGAAAAGTATTGTGTACTTGTGATTTTATTGTTTAGACTAATTTTAAAAATATTAAGATTAGAAAATTTAAATCAGGCTTCAAAAGAGATGTTACAGGTTTTCTTTCTCATGCTTTCCTGTAACAGAGGTTTGGCAAATCATGTCCTGTTACATCTGCACAGATCTAGTCACCAGAATCTAGTTTTATAGCCTTGCTGAAAACAATTTGTTTTTGTGACAAAGTCTAAAACAGCAACAGAATGAGGAAGCAAGAGTGTGAATGCTTTCCCCCCCCTCCCCCTTTATTCTGTTGCTGTTTAAAAAAAAAAAAAATTTGAACAGTTTGGTAGAAAAGCCTGCACTAACAAATACTAATGAGTACACTGTTCTTGCAAGGTTATGTGTAGAAGGCTAAAATTAGCTGCTGTGATTAGTCCGGTATAGATGCTTTGAATTAGAGAATAAAATACTGGTTCCATTGAGTTCATTAACAGAAGTCCTGTTTAGTGCATACAATTAAAGCTTCCACGATTAGAAAACTTAGAAAATATTTTGAAAATTTGAGCAGCTATCTGTAAGGTTTCATTTGATGTCACAGTTCCAGAATGTCACCATTAGTGTGTATTTCAGTGTTTTACAGTACCAAGGTCTGCTTCATCTGCTGTGGGTTATATTCAGCATTGGACCATAAGGAAGTTAACAATTTTCTGCAGCTCTGAGAAGTGCATATTGAAATCACTGCAAACAGGAAACATCTTAATCCAGTGCCAATCAGCACTGAAGGTAGAAGGAGCTAAATGTTTTTAATTTATCTGTGTTTGGCCTAACAGAAGTGCAAAATTTTAACAACATTGAAAGTTAAATACTCCTACCTGTGAGAAATGCATAATTTGGAGTGAAAGGCTTCTGAAAATCTGCAAAATTTCTCAATTCTTGATGAAAATTCTTGGTGTAAATTCATATAGTATTGTCAGAGCTTAGCCTTGATTTTCTTCAGGGGACCCCTAAAGAAGAGTAGGAATGAACTGAAGGGCCTTGAACGTGCCACATGCTTTCAGTTTTTCTGTCATTTCATGACTGTATGTGGTTCTGAGAAGTTATTACCATTTAAGCTGACCCATGATGGGAGGAAACGGTTTAAAAGCAAATCCCCAAATGTTCAGATAATGAGGCTTGAGCATTACTTTGTTCTTTTATGAGATGATGGTAATTTATAATTGGTAATAAGTAATTTGTAATTAAATAATTTTAATTTATTTTCTATTAATATGTAATCTGACTTCCAATGAAAAGACAGCTCAGATGTGTTGCTTTCACTATTTACCACAGTTGTTAAACTGGATATAGCAAGGAAAAAAAATCAAAATAGACCTGATTCTGCAGTTTTTGTTTTTAGACAAAATAACAAATTGCATCAAGGAAAGTTTTGTATATACCAGGATTAAAGATTATGCCCTAAATCTGAGGTGAAATAAAAGTTCATAGAAATGCTTTGTCAGTCCTTTTCAGCTAACCTTTAATGTCTATTAGTGTTAGTATTGTAAAATCAAAAGAAAAATGAAAACCTTTTTAAGGAGCTTATTTTTTTCACTCTCATGAAAACATGGAAAACAATTGCTCATAGATCTGTAATGGAATTTGGTTGTTCATGGTAACAGTACCACAAACAAAAGATCCATGCAGAACATAATTTAAACTTGATTTTATGGACGTAGGAAACTGGCCTTTGAAGTGGTCTCCATAGAGATTCCATTTAGCAGTCATTATATCCTGTGGAATACTCATCTTGATGTCTTGCTTGTCTAGTGCCTAAAAGATGTCTAATTGGGATTTATTTAAATTCTTATGGCATATCACCATTCATAGCATTATTTGGACCTGTATTTTTTATTACCACACATTATACTTTATTCAAAAAATCTAATCAGTATGTTATTTTCCTTTAGACTAATTTTGAATCTTTGAAATAATTATGAAAATGCAATCTGAAGAAGGATACAGATTTTCAAAAATTTTCTGAGACAAAAACTGTCTTTGTTTTAGGGTATGATTTAAAGCTTTACTTCAAACAGTGTTCTTTTCAAATGTGTACTCTCAAGTAATTCATTAACTGTACCCAGTTTTAGGCTCTTCATTGGAACAGGATCACACTGCAGTGGTTGGAGTCTTAGGCATATGAGGCCCAGGGGCCTGGTTCTATTTAGAATAGAGAAGAGCAGGTGAAGACATCTTATTGCTGTGTGCAGCAACATGATCAGAAGGTGCAGAGAAGACAGAGCCATGCTCTTGTCAGAGCTGCACAGCACAAGAGGCAATATAGAAATTAAATATACATAATTCTGATTATATAATAGGGGGTGAAAGTTCACCATCAAGGATGGCTGAACACTGGAGCAGGTGTCCAGACAGATTGCGGGATCAGTTTCCTTGGAGGTGTTCAAGAACCAACTGGATTTGGTTCTGAGCCACCTGATCAGGATAGACCTACTTTGAGCAGGGAGAACTAGAGACCTCTGACTATCCTTTCCTGACCAAATTATTCTGTATATCTATAAGCAGAAATAATAGAAAACAGCCTGAAGAATGTGTTAAGTCATTTAACTCATTTCACTGTCGGGAGAGGACTTCTCTTTGCTGAAAGGAATTTAGAATAGTGAATTCTGCGGTAAAATATGTGTATATTTTACATTATATTCTATATATGTCTCACAGTACACTTTGGTCATTAGTATTTCCAAAACTACTCCCTGTCTCTAGGTAATTGCTAGAAACCCATGTGATCACATCCTTTCCTGTGTTGTTCCTGTTAAAATGGATGTTTTTCAGTCTCTTCAGGATGTACAGGTTCTGCAATTGTTATAACTGTGGTTGCTAAATCTTCTCTAGAATAAAATTGACAAGTTATAGATTGAATAAAGCATTATCGGCATATTGCTAGCCCATTCTCCCCTACACTGTTGAAGCCCCAAGTACTTAACCACGTTAGTCATTCAAGGTACAGAGTCGTGTACATTAAATTGCATTCTAAAGATTGCAGATGCTGCAAGAGTATTTTCTGTACAGAAACAAATTCTGCTTTCACTCTCTGCTTTAACTCTTTGAGAGGATTCTTCAACTCTTTTACTGCAGAAATTGATTTTTATAGCCAGTATTTCTTTGTTCCTGCCACATTCAATTTATGGGCAATTGCAGAGACTTCACTAAACCCCCTCCATGCAACTGTTTATGGGTAAGCAGTTTTACGGATTGCATAAATTATTATGTTACACCTGAAGACAAGAAGAAGTTTGAAGAAAATTGGAGCAAATGGACTCAAGGCTGAAGACAGACTTAGCAAGAACTATAAAATATTCATTTAATCAAATAGGTTTTTAAGTACAATTCTGTCTGGACAGATTTGAAATAGAAAGCAAAATAATAAGAATTGTAAATTTACAAGTGCATTCTCATGAGATTTTGGAGCAAGATTTGGTTGAGGTATTGTAAATGTATCCATTTGTTCTGACACACTGAATACAAACATACTGATGCATCTTCATTTATAGTAAAATGTTCTATATGACTAAGTGATATACTAGGCTACGGTTCTGATTCCATAGTCAGCAAGTGCAGCACTTTAGTCTTTATTTTTCCTCATTAACTTAGAAAGCCTATGTGCTGTCATGTGGAAAAATGTGCCGTAATGATTCACTGTGTGAACTCTTGTCAGTGTGGGCTACTTTGTATCATATAATCATACTCAACTTTAAATTATATTTTACAGTGCAGAATCATGATTCTTAAATAATAAGTTTCTGTGTTGTTTTGTTTCAGATTTTTGTTTCCCCCAAGTCACTTCCTTGTCTCCTGATACCACTTATTCACTTTATGACTATACAAGTGTTTCCAGCTCTGAGCTCACAGCAATGCTGTTCCCTACAGTAGCTCAAGATAATTATATATTCAGTGCCTCAACAAGGATGGGTCTTTGGAATCTTACTGAATGATGTTAGTTTGAGAAGTGCAATGCCTCAATTTGTGTCTTGGAAATGGATGAAGCTTATAGAAATAGGAATATAATCTGGTTAAAAATCTAGCAAATTATGTAGTACTGGAATTGACAGAGGGAGGACACATATAGACTAGGACATGAGAAAGACATTTTGAAGCCAAAATTGCAAGTCTCTTTAATTCAATGCATTAATTAATACAGAAGCACAAAGAAATACACAGCCCAGGTGTTTTTAACTAATCTTTAATAAAATCTCTATGGTATTCCTTAATTCCAGTAAATACTCATGTGCCTACTACAAATCTAAGTGACCTAATGAACACTACTCCAGTTAATTCACATAATGTGTGTATGCAATATAAGTGTACTGAGCTAGAAAAATAGCTCTGCTCTAGCTTCCAGGGACGAGCAATAAAATGCTTACTTTGAATACTTGGCATAATACTATTTCCTGTTCTGTGAAAGCATAGCAGTACTCAATGCAAACCTATTACAATCTGACGATTCTCATCTTTCTGGTTTTTGGTGTCTGGATTCAAGTGGGGAACACAATGACTCTGGAAGTGAAGGATGAAGGCTTATGCTACAAAGCCTGACCAGAGCTTCTGCTCAACCAAAGCCTTCCAAGAGCTGTATGTAATCATTTATGTCCAGTCTCCAAGAAGCACACTGAAAGCCAGATGTAAGATAGCCTCCCGGAGACTGACATTTTGGGGGGATGATAAGATAGCTGTTTATCTTCTTTTGACATATGCATTGGCAGAGATAAAGATGGGAACATAGTGTATAAAAGAACTTCAAATACAAAATGAAGTAAAATTGCGTGTGACTTGTTTTTCTCTGATAGTTGAAGGACTGAGGTCTTTACAGCTACTTGAAAATCAGTTTCTAGAAGTAATTCATGAAATATTTCACTAAGATTGTCTACTGAGGTGAGAATTCTATCTTAACCTATAGAAAATAACTATAAATTGCATCTTTAAAGTGAACTTTTCTTTATTTAGGTCATAAAGCATGTAAATCACTAGTGGGAGAGACAGCTCATTTGTCACTTCACCAGTATATATATCTATAGGCAAAAGTTCAGTTTAAGAGGAGCATGAATCCTATCTCAGCTGGTATTGTAACTTCTGATTTCCAGGGGTTTTTAATAAATATTATTTTCTGTTTATCAAATCCAGTGCCTTCTACCTACACAGATATTCTATGAGGAATAATGTAAATTTTAAATATACTAATAATTTATAGAAAAGCCTTATTTATATGCTAGGAAATCATCATGCCCTCAGTATTTAAAAGCCTCTTCTAGTCTCTATAAACTTCAGTTAAATAGGTCATATATAATTAAACAATTTATACAATTCCAAGGCATTTTTGTTTGTTTGTTTGGTTGGTTTTTTTCATGTGGAAAAGAGTGGGTTTTATTATCCTGTTAAGGTCCCCTTTGTGAGTCAGCCATTTGGGCCAAGTTAGGTGGCTTTCACTCATACCTGATCTTTGCAAGAGGGGTAGAAGAGAACTTGCCAGTGTCTTAATAGATTTAATTATACATACCACTCACCTGTGGCTGTATAATCACATCATGTTTTGTCTTCCTTCTCTTGCCTAGTCTTTTTTCTGTAAATTCTCTGAAATAGTGGACTTCTCTCCTTTCATGATAGATTTGTGTGGTGTGTAACACAGTAGACCCAGCTCTGATTTAGGGTTATGAAGGATTAGATAGAAATAGGAATCTGGTATGGTTGTATAATAGCCACAGCATTTCTGGGTGCCTACACAGTGTGTGATTTCAGTTTTCCAGAGTGCCTTCTTAATTATTGTGAATTTGCTAATGATGGTTTCTCCATAGTATTGAGGTACAGTATATTATTGTGTGCCCAGAGAGCTCAGAAGGGGAATAAAATCAACAGGAAAACGCTTCCAACATAGTAGAGCTTCTGTGAGGATAAAGTCAGTAATGTTTTAAACACATTCGAGGATTATCAGATAAGGGGCGTGATGTAAGTGTGAAGTAATAACATATGTATGTGTATTCATAATGTGAAATACATTAGCACAGTTCTGTTTCCATTAACTTATGTCTTATGTATGTTAAGTATTTTCCATGGGGAAATTAATCCTCATTTCCATTCTTCACTTGCATGAAATTTTTAAATTTTATTTAAGGCACGATCTGATGAGTATTCTCTTCCTGAATTAAAAACTTTGATTTTACATAGTAAAATAAATCCATGTGGAATATTGTTTATGGAGAATAACTGTGAAGACTGCTAATAATAGCCAGGAAATGATGTTAAAAGTCTTACAGTTATTTTTAGGGACAACTCTTTGCAATAAGGAAAATAATACTTAAACTGTTGTGTAATTTAGTATGGAAATTTATAGTTTGACTCAGTAGGAATTTGTTACAGATTTCCATGCTACCTCCTTGCATTCCCACTTTGATATATGAGGAGGCATTCTAGCAGCTTGGAAGGCCATTCTGACATCTACACCTAAGTGGTTTCCATGGAAAATTTTGCAAGTGGGTGCATATACTTTTCCCTGTTTTCCCTTTTTCCTCATTCCTTCTTGGGGAAAGAAGGGAAATTTCAATGGCATGGTGAAGTCTGAAATTGTGGATTATTTTCGGGAAAATTATGAATTTTGCAAGACTTTCTACACTTATAAGATCTTCAGCCTTTTGAAGACAGTGCTGAAGGCTTGCAAACATCCTCCAGCTCCATAGAGCTGTTACTTCTGAAATCCAGATATCCCTGGTCCTGTCATTTTCCTTCTCTTGCCTGAGAAGTTCCTTGGGAGCTTAAATACCACATCCCTGCTCAAAGACTCCTTTTTGCCTGTTTAGTGATCCACAGCAGCCTCTGACCAGCTGTCTGTGCATCTTTGCCTTGGACGTGTTTGTTTGTGTATTTGTTTCCCGCACTTCCCTTTTAGATTCCTTCAAACTAATACAGGAAACTTAAATTTACTTTCAGTCAAGCACTGCCAGATATAATCTAGGCTTCAAGGAGAAAATACTGAAATGTGGTATACTCACCTCTTCCTAATGAGCTTTGGGCTCCTGAAGAAAATGTCAATGGAGCTCTAATCCCCTGCTAAAATGGTATTTTGAGGAATGACTTTGATTATATCTTCATAAAAATACAAGAGTTGGATTGTTTCCCAAAGGTTTATTATGACAGTGGCAGTCATCTGATGTCTTAATACTTTGAATAACTCTCTGAGTTTACTCAGGATACATCAGCATCTAAGAAGAACTTCAGTTTGGACAGGTCTCTGTTTTATGGTTGATGCAAATAATATGTGCAAGGTCCCTGCTGATTACACATGTAGGCAGTTTAACTGTGATCTCATGTTGACACATAGTCATAATTTGGTCAGTGTTTTTCTTGGGCTTTTTGAACTGGTCAATATTTGTCTAATCTCTTTGCCACTTTGGGGGCCAGATTCAAGCATGGTTTTAGTTCAACACCAAGAGCTCATATGATTTTGATTTAAGTACTCAGCACTTTCAAGAGTTGTGTGGTTCACATGTTTTCCATTCAAGATGATTTCCCAGGTAGAAGAGACTTTAACCGCTAGAACTAATAAACTTGAAGGTTGGAGCACAGATCTGTTTCTAAATTTTGCACGTGGAATGTATCTGCATGGCATTTGTAAATAGTATGTTGTCTCCTATAAGCTCAGTTTAAATAAAAATCAAGTGGAGAGATAAGTTGCTGAAGACTTGATAAAGAGTTTGATATTAATGTTTGGACACTACTTTTATTAGTATTTCAAAACTTTTTCCTCTTTTGCATGCTGTCCTTGGAATCAATATCAAACCTCAAACTTAATTGTTTGGGCTTTTTTTTAATGCATAGCAGTTCAAATTTACTTAACTGTATTTAGTTAAACTGTATTTAATTTGTTACAAATTGAATTCTCTAGGTCAGTGCTTGCTAGGCTGACTGCTGCTGCTTGACACTGGACTAAATTTGAAGTTTAAAATGCTTTAGCAGAAATACACTTGTGTTGAATTATGTGGAAAACAGGGTTGTAACTGAGCAGATGGAAAGGTGAGATCAGAAAATTTGGTACTGTCTGCAATTTATCTCTAGATCCCTGCATGTGAAAGGGTTATAATTAAGGTAATCTAAAGTAATGTTTGTGACACTTTATTTGTTGGAGAGATGCTAAGTACAGAAATCAAAAATACTGATTTTCAGTCTTTCATTTACCTTTCCATTTGTTTCAAGTTGTGTATTTTTTTCTAAAGATTCCAAAAATAAAATGATAAATAGATAAGTGTTTTTCTATTGTAGGCAGGAAAGAGAAAGCCTAATAATCACCTTGTGATTCAGTATCCCAGCGTATCAAATCTGCCACAGGCAAAAATGGATGTGATCTGAAATTCTCATTGGTGCAGTTTCCTACTTCTTTTGCTGGTTTTAGTAGAACTTGCACATGCCCTCGTGGCACATATGACACATCTTTACTCTCATTTCAAAACTCTTCAGTGCTTAGCTTTTCAGATGCTGGACTGATCACTCTTCTCAAAATCCATAATAAATTTTTTTAGTGTTTTGCTGTTGGTATCTCATCAAAGCTTGTGGCTGTCAAAGAAACATACTAAAGGATAAAGTCAGAATTTGGAGTTCTGTTTTTGCCATTTGTGCATATTCGTCATTTTTATTTCTTTGACAACTTCAGAAACATGGCTTCTTTAAGAATTCTGTTGTTTTTCTTTGAAATAACTCTGAGGGTATATGTACCAAAATTAGACTTGTTTTATTATGGAGCAGAATATCCTTGACAGTTGTTGAATGTGTTATCATGACTCTGGTTATTGATTTCGTTTTACTTCTCTGTTATAAATAGTCAGTGTGCCTCAGGATGGAGCTGTAAAAGCAAGGTGCAAGGAATGAGACGTATGCACACTGTTGCCAACCTCATGGGATGGAGGTCTGGTCACAAGGCAGAGCTCAGTTTAAACCATCACGTGGCTTCTGATGTTGCATTTGAAATGTGCGGGCAATTAGTTTAACACTGTGCAGATACAAGGGATAATTAAGCCTTGCCTTCCTGCTGAAATCTCCAAAGAGTTTTCATACCAGGATCCTGAAAAGTTGATTGCTAACTCGTAATAAGTAACAAAAGAATTATACATAATTATTGAAAAAAAACCTCATAAATTTTCTTCATGATATTTACTCAT
This sequence comes from Formicarius rufipectus, assembly GCA_013399695.1. Lineage (NCBI taxonomy): Eukaryota > Metazoa > Chordata > Aves > Passeriformes > Formicariidae > Formicarius > Formicarius rufipectus. The sequence continues at coordinate 62,483 of VXAU01003007.1, read as the reverse complement.
CACCTCTCTGTGAAATAACTTCCTATTGTTTGTTGGAACAGGAAACTGGGCTGCATTTACTCTCAAAAGCTGCTGGTTACCTATAAAGTATATTCACACTATTGCTATAATATCTGTGGCATGAAACATAATACTTGTGCAAGTAACCATGAAGACATGGTTGTTGAATAGTGGATTTTCAATCTTTATTTAGTGGGCTGTGTGACACTGTACGATGCTATTGACATCTGGATAAATAGGCTAAGCCTACCTGGTGGTTAGCTGCATGAGGTGGCGTTAGCATCCCCCAGTAAGGAAGGTGCCTGCTGTAATAGTTGCCCTGATTTAAGTCTAAACCCAGGAAGCAATACAGAGAAATAATCCATTAAAGTTCTTCAAAGAACTATGTTTTCTCCTCTCATTCAAGAATTGCTCACATTGACATATTGTGCTGATGTTTAAGCATCCATGATTTAAAATATTTTTCAGATGTTCATTAGAAATGGTACTAGTACTTCAAAACCTGAATGGAAAGGTAGAAGTTTACACAAATTGCCCTATCTTGACAGTTGCATTGATCTGAGGATGTTTCATTCAGTATCATTTTAATCATTCAAATCAGGACTAATTCTCTCCAGGAGCTGGTGAATTGTGCTGCTCAACCAGATTAGGAGAGATACTAGATATAGCCAAAATAACTTCATAAAATATAGCATGTTTCTGAAAAGAATACCCTATGCTAAGAAAATAGAATAGGTTCATTAAATTCATTAAAATTGCAATAACTGAACTTCACTTTCTTGTGTCTTTCAGTAATCACAACTGCATCTAGGCTGTGGCCTCATTATTAAATTCAGATGAAAAAAATGTTCCTCCTAAATAAAAAAAATTCCCTATATTTATCTCTGTCGCTTTTACCATAACATATTGGAAATACGTCATATTTCACATTGCAACAAAAAGGTTTGTTTTTTACAAAAGCTGACTATTCACTTATTACATTTTGAATTTGATGTTTTAGGTGATGATCAGATTCCTAGTTTCATGCTCGTAAGAAGGAGAACCAAGAGTACTTTTATCCTTGAAACTTCCATTATAAACTTAAAACATACTTTTAGTTAAAATATAAAAATATTATGACACTAGTCCCAGTGTTGTTTCATCCTTCTGTGACATTCTCACTGTTATTACTAGTGGCAAAATTAATAAAGAGTTGCGGCCTAGTTTTACCAGGTTTAATTAAAATCCTAGAGTTACTTATACTGAAGAAGTTGTAAAGAACTCACTGTAAATTCTGGCAACTTTTCAGACTAAAATAATTGTGAGTCACTCAATGGTCTCACATAGAGAAACATATAAAAACAGTAGTCTAGAAATGAATTTTTTTTTTTTTTTTGTTAAAGCATAGGTCCCCATTCCAAAAGCAGTAAACTTCCAATATTAATGATGTGTTTAAAAAAAGTAAATGGAGATAGTTTATGCCACGTACTATTGGCTACTCCTCATTTTATATATTTATATTTTATTTATATATATTATAAGCCTTCCCATTTTTACTGCCTGCATCAGTTTGGGAGCGTAGATACACTTTAATTGGTTTCCCTAGTTGACTGATAATGCTATTGGGAAATTACATGAGATTTTTTGAAAGGTTTGAAAAATATCAGGGTTTTTTTTGATAGTCATCTATACATGTTGTTGATATATTTTTGAAAATGTACCTTTTTCTTTCTTGGTTATGTGGTTTTTGGCTTTGAATGATCAGATGATGCATAGAACCAAAACAGAGGGGAAAGTGTGTTAGAGTATTATCCTGTAAGTGGACTAGTACACTAATAGATCTTGTATTTTGAAAGCTTGGGGAGTTTTTTTCTCAATGAGAAGGCACAGGGTAGAGCTTTTTAATTTAGTCCTGATGGTCCACACTGAACATTTTTCCCAACAGAAAAAATTCAAACTTTTGTGTTTGACTTTTTGGCGTGGAAGTGAAGGCTCCTGTGGCTTCCCCATCCCCAGCAGGTTTCCTGAGCTGTGCTGGCATGGCTGGGGTAGCTGGCAGCAGGGAATGCTCCAAGGAGCATCCCTAGAGCTTCCTCAGCCTGCGGCTGTCAGACTCCTGGCTGTCTGCCAGGGAATGTTTGCAGAGATGGAGCAATGCCATGGATCTCCTATGCTATGTCTTTGTGCAGTTAGTAGAGAATGGGGATCCCTCCCTTCAGGGGTGCCTGTGTCGTAAAGCTGTGTAATCCTGGAAGGTGTGGTCTAAGAATTTGTCCAAAAGCCAGATTTAAAAAAGTTCCAAAATTAAACAAGCACACAAATGCCATTTCATCAGAAGGCAGTGTGTCCACAAGTTGACAAATGCTGCAATGTAAATTATCTAGAACATGTTCTCTTTGTTAAGAAGTCCTTTTGACCAGCTTCAATTGAAAGTTTATATGGGCATTCAATAGCATCACATTTTCTAAGTCATAGCAATTTCTCATCCCATTTTTGTATGGGTAGAATTCAACTAAGGCTTTTGAGCCTGAAGTGTTAAGCAGATTTGCATGTAAGTGCTAACTGTTGATCCAACTAGTAATTTAAATGAAAAAAAAAATTACTGGTGACTGAAGAGCAGGTCTGAGTGGTAATTAGTATCAAATTCTCCAGGATGCTAATTCTAGCCACCTCTTGGGAAACAGGCAGGTCATGTTGCTTGTGATTAACATAAACATATGTAAAGCTGATTGATGTTTAAAAGTTGTCAATTAAATCTTTTAGAGTAAAGAGGAGTAATATTTTGGATAGTTGACAAAGTCTCTAGCTTTCTGCAGTTGTGAGTTTTCAAATACAGGCTATACTTCTGTCGTACTTTTTGTGGAGCTCAGAAGATGCCCATAATTTGGCTTGAGGAGGACAGAGTGCTGGATTGTTTTCACAACTCAGAAAAATCCTGGATAAAGCAGCATTATCAGAGAATCCCGTATCCTAGCGTATAAATAGGGAACCATTCTGGTATTTGGGAGATGTCAGTTCAGTATGTTACTAACATGGACTGCTCTCTGACCTTGACTAGGCATTATGCCAGGGTTAGCCTGTGTGGATTTCTGGCTTGTCTTCCTCAAATTGAGGCCCTGAGTGCAAGCTGCCTTTCAAAACTTCTTGTGTTCTCAAATGTGGAGACAGAGATAAAGCTGCTCTTCTTCTGAAGGTGTCTTCACCTTTCTATAGACAGCTAAGACTAGATTATCTGGTTTTCACCCGGCTAAAGATGTGTGATACTACTATTCTGCTGGTATTGATCTGTTTTTTCCCCTTTTAAAAATGAAATTATTATACCGTACTTCTGTACTTTGCAGGATGACTGTTTATTTTACTAGAAAATATTAATTAAATTATTATTAATAATAAGCAACTTGGTAATGAAATTCTGCAAGTACTCAGTTCAAACAGCAAATTATCCTTTAGTGACTGCATTTCTTCTAGATTTACAGTTTTCTGCCTGTTTATCTAGATAAAATTCTTGATATCTCTAATATTCCTAGTGCAAATTCTGTTATCCAACTAAAAACTTATCTGGCACGTGAAATAGTCCTGGATTTTGAGAAAATTTGCCTTGTTTTAAATACATGAAGTTTTATTCTTATGGCAGAAGAGAAAATATGTCTCCTTGGCTTTTCTTATCACCAGCTAGAGCAGTAGCTTGGATTTGTAAATATACTTCTGATTTATTGTATTTGGCTGGGGTATTTGGCTACACTGTGAATGGCAAAACTGGTTTGTATAAGGTAATTGATCTTATGGTATTTCTTTTTCATCTACCAATCTGAATAGGCATTTAAACCCACTGATAACTTAAAATTTAAAACTGAATTTCCATTGATATTCAGTGGTGTTCCTCCAGTAGCTAAGGAAATCTGTACAGTACCTCTAGAACCTGAAACCTGTGAACTTCTCTGATATACACTGAAGTGAGGCACACTAAGCTCTTCACTAAACACTGTTAAGATGTTTTTAGAGAATGAGAGATGTTTTTATAGAACAGAGACATAGAAGAATTCAGCATTTACCTGGTTGGTGTTTGTTTTGCTTTTTGTATTTCTTTTTTTTTTTAATTTCAACAAGTTAAAAATACCGAATATCCATTTCAGGCTCTGTATGGTACAAGTAGTGGTGCTTTCCTTACTTCTGCAAGTAAGAAAAGTTTTCTGGTCTCACGATGATCTTGTTATGAGATTGTGCTTGATTTTCCTTTCAGTAAACCAGTGATCTGTCTGGAAAAAAGGAATAAGGAGTTGTGGGTACAGATTGTACTTCAGAACGGAACTATATTTCATCAATGAAACTAACGTGAAGCATAGGCACATGAGGCTAAAATGAAGGTGCAATAAGCAGTGCTAGCTTTAGCTTTCATTAAGGAAAGAATGCTTTTCTGTGCTACAGAAATGTTCTCATGACACATGTTTTTATTGTTATTTAATGCTGGTTTTAAGAGTGTGGTGGTTTTTAATTTCTGTCCAGTAATAAAGCCTGTTGAGATCTTTGTACCTATAACCAGTTGTTCCTCTCACTGAAATCAGCTCTCGCCTTTCAGAACACTGTAGTACCCTTTTAAAAATGAAATATATCTTTCATAACTGTGAGGCAGTATAAGATACTGTTGGTAGATGTGTAAATCAATTTGTATTTTTAAAGTATTGAAATGAGGGTTTGTTTTTGGTTTTTTGGGGTTTTTTTTTTGTGAGCCTTTACATTGTAGGTTAAAAAGCTGAAAGCATATGGTAGCAATTTTTTAACCTCTGTACATGAGGTGCTTGTCAACGGAGGTCCATACGTCCAAAGCTAGTTAATAACAGCTGCAGGCCAAAGTTCCTTTAAGAGCTATTGCCATGTTCCAAGATTCTCAAAGACTTTGAACAAGTGAAGTTGGCCACAAGGGAAAGCAGCAGGTCTGCATTCTGCTTGTTAAGTGAACCCTGTTTGAACGGAAAAAAATGTGGCAGAAAGTCAGATTTTTCATGCTATAAAATTTGACCATAAAATATCTGATAGGATTGGCTAGTAAGCTGTTGCAGTTTTAGCCTAAATGAACCATTTGCTTCAATCCAAAACTCTATTTTGCCGATTGCTTCGATGAACATATTTAAGTTTGGTGGCTTGTTTTTTGTTTGTTTCTTTGTTTTTTTGTTTGTTTTACGAAAACTTCAAAGACTAATATAGCAAATACTTTTTTTTTTTTAAGTAAATGGAAAATCCCAAAATATAGGAATACAATCCTGTTTGCATTTACATTTTGTATGTAAAAAATGGGATGTAGAAAGGAAGAATGTATATGAAGAAGAAAAAAATTACCATTTTCTTGACCTTGTGGTGCTTTCTCAGTTTTATATTCCTGTCCATTTTGCCCTGTCCTTTTCAAAGCCGTAGTGAACTGTAATTAAGAGAACTCCCTCTAGACAGCTTTTCATGCAGTTTGTAGTTGCTTGGCAGTGTGGAAGAAGTCCAGACTTGAAATCTGAAATCACTTTCACAAAAGATATGGTCTGTATGTTTTTGCCTATTGGTTGAAAATCTTCATGGTATATTAAAGCCTTTATCAAAAAAATGCTCTTTAGAAGCATTTAGAGAAAATAAGGCTGTCTGGCTGGTTATCTGCCAGCAATAAAGTATCAATAAACAATACTCATCATTGTTGTTCAAGTAGTGTATAAGGCAGGATGCTTGAGAGAGAATATGTTTTGTGCTCTATACCGGAATGGGACTGGATCAAACGCTGAGACTTGCAATGGATTTATAGGACGCTGAGTGCCCCTAGGTGGTCACTGCTAAAAGTACAGCAGGAACAGCCTCCCCTGCACATCTGGCACCCGATGAGAGCCAGTTCACCTCTGCTGGGCATTGGGCATGCATCCCACCCACGGTGGCACGGGTTTGGGGTGTGTTACAGTTAAGGAAGCACTTCCCTCCCTTTCATAGGTCTCCACTTTACAGGAGAACGTTTGTGGTATTAATTTTAATCTGGCAATTGCTGACATACTGAAGTGGCAGTCTATCATTACTCCCACTTATGACTCCAATTGAGCCTTTGTCATTGAAGTTATCAGTATCAATTGGGGATTAGAGGGGGTTATGGCATGCAGAGCGGATGGCCAGTGGATAAGTACCACTTTTCATTCCTCTTTGACACAGTATTTTTCTTATCAAGCTCATTGATGCAATTTTGTTACTGCTTTTCAGCTTTTTTATATACATAGGATGTTTTGGGGGTAAATTTACTTCTGGAGTTATTTCTGGGTTCTTTGCATTCCATTTCTCTACTGAAAATAGGAAATTGGAAATTAGGTATGTAACAAATGATACTGAAGTTTTACGATTTCTGAAATACACATTTCTAAAGTTACACACTCAAGTGTTTTGAAAATGCTTATTTATATTGCAGTGATGCTTAGTGGAGATACGCACTGTGAGACATGTACACAAGTGTGTCATTGATTTTCCATTGTGAGGTAAGCAAGCATTAATAATGGAAATATATTTTCCAAAGATTGAAGAGCCAATTCCAAATGGCAAGGTCTTAAAAAAAAAATAATAATTGAATGCTGTGTAATAACACAATTTATTATCATTCTCACCAGATAAATGGTGTCTCAAATCTCCAAGTATGGTATGTGAGAAAAGAAACTTTGTATTTCATTTTAAGAGTTAGCTTTTCACTGACAGACATTTCTGCAGGGAAGGAGGGGGAAAAAAAAATAAAAAAAATAGGTGAATCACTCTTTTACTCTCTGAGAATTCTGGTGAATTTGCTTCTATGGTAACCAATCAGCCAGAGCTTATTACTCATGTAAAACAGGAACTGTTTGCATTTTTAAAACCTTCATTTGCAAAACAGCATGTCTAAATGATAAAGTAAAATTTCTTTCCCAAGACCAGAAGTCTTCTTTGTAGGTGGAAACAACTAAGTGTACAGTTTAAAAAGCAAAGGGAAAGGCGCTCCTAGGCAGCAGCATCCATCCACACTAAAAGCAAATATTTGTTTTTGGAGGAGAGAATGGCTGTCCCCGGAGCAGCCAGCTTAGCAAAAGCAGGAATGGAAGGGCAGAGCTCATCTTTTATGGAAGTCAGATAAATTTCATGCTCTTTAACATCGACTGTGACTGCAGGCTTTTCACCGAAGTCTGGCTCCTTCCCCAGTGTGAACAAAGTAGGAAAAGTGATTAAAGTTCACTCAGTACTGGACAGCAGGAGGCAACCACTCCGGTATCTTCGGCTGAGGCAGAGGGTGAGAGGGCTCTTTAATAAGACTTGTGAGGCTTCTTTGAAGAAAAGAAGTAGGACTCATAGGGCCTATAGATGTCTACACTAAGATTATTCATTTCCGGTACTTCAGATGGCTTCTTTGACACATTGTAATATCGTCATTCCCTTCATTAAAACGTTCATTATGAAAGGGGAAAGAGAGAAAATGTAACTGTTAACTGGAGTCAAGGGTCAGCAAGTTCTGTTGTGAGCAAAGGGCTCCAGGCTGCCTCAGATAATAGCGGCAGCTCTGGGGCAGATGTGACAGAGAGACAGAAAATGAAAATATAGACCTTACAAATTGTCCCATCTTGTGATGGATGGGAGCCTTGAGTGTCCTGACAAGTCTTGAAAGGCTGAAGTGGCTAGCACATCTTCCCAGACCCTGCCTTTTGGCTTTTTCCTTCTGCCTCCGTCTCTTTTTCTGTTTCTCCCTGTTTTAAGTTGTGCAATCAGTATTCACACATTCTTATAACTAATAGGATTAGAGGCGTTGCAAAGGGATTTGAACAAGATAATTAGTTTACTGCTTAGCCCACAATATAACAGGCAAAACTCCTCTGAGAAGAAACGGACAAAATGGGTCAGAAAATGTGTGGGAAATGAGGTAAGGCCTCTCAAATAGGGCCTCAATCAGCTACACCATTATGAAAGGATCCTGGAGTATTCATTCATTGCTGCAGACTGTTGACTTTTTTGGCTTGGCCACCAGAGGTGTCAAGAAAAGAAACCAAGCCGAGCAGTGAGAAATGTTTTGGATACCACAGAGCCTGTTTCAAGCGCTTAAATGCAGTTTAATGTTCTTTGCCACCATGGCACATAGAGCAACGCTGGAAAATCGAAGCACACAGCCTGGAGCACTTTGCAAAGCTGAGGTTGGAAAAGCAAAGCTTCCTGTAAACCTTGGGCTGGATCATACGCTCAGAAACAGGCACCTGGAGTACTGAATCAAGAAAATTTACTTTAGATTTAATATTTTGTTTGATCCCCTATTTAGCAGTTATTCAAACATAAATTTTCTAGCAGCAAGTTTGAGCTTTAAATATATCTTTTCCAGTTTGAAGTTGTGCCACACAGAAGAAGCCCCCAAGCTTCTCAGTACCCCCATTCAATGATATGAGTGTGGTGTGTGAATTACAGAGTGATGGTATTCAGCTTCCAAAGGAGTAGCAGGAAATGCCTCAAAGTTCCTCCCCCCCAGCTTTTTTTTTTTTTTTGAGTGTGAAACTTGTGTGAACCACTAGCCTGATCAAAGCTGCCCGAAATTGTTAGAAGGCATGTTGACTTGGGCCTGCCTGTGTCTGATAACTTAGAGGTGCCTCCTCTCCAGTGGAATAAACAGCAGGAGCTTCTCTAATGAACTGTCCGGCAGCTCCATCTTGCAGTCTGTATACAACCAGAGGTGATGGGAGGTTAATCCATAGGGGAACTAGTTAGAAAAGCAAAGTGAAAAATACAAGGGAACTGTATGACCAAAATTCAACTTGAAGATGGTTGCTACACATTCTGTTTCTTTTAATGAAACTCTCTATTCGATCTGTTGCTTTTTGTGTGATCTTGTAAGTTTTAAAATACTTCAGACTGTGGTGCAGGAGTATGCGTTGTGTACCGTACAGAATGTCATGTTGCCTTGTAGCAAATTGACTTCCAATTCATTTTAAATACCTATATCTTATTTCTGATGGAGATTAGATTCCTAATCTTGGGATTAGGCTCAATTTTATTTCAGCATGGAGATTTATTGCTATAATCTTTAGCTGTTCATAAGTGTAAGGAAGACAAAGACATTCGCTATTAGGCATGTACATACCTAGTAGTAATATAAAATCCTTGCACTGCTCTCCTGGCTGTTGTGATTTTCATTGTTAAGCACATTTACCCCTGCAGTTTATCCTGATTTTTTTTTTAAACCAACTTGTCAGTTTCTCTTTGTTGTTTAAATGCTTATTCTGTTTCCCTGTTCAGTTGCAAGCTAAGATGTCATCTCTGCCTCTAGTGGGAATTTCTGTTTTGTGTTGCCTATTATTGCATGTATGGAAAAGGGAATCATGAATATTAAAAATATTGTGGAAAACAGACACTGTGAGATATTTTATGGTTCTTCAGGGCAGGCATTGTACTATATATACCGTTTGTTGATGTATGTGGGGGGCAATCACCGACTAGAAGTGCTGTGCCTCTAATTAAAAAACTAGAACCAAAACAAGAAAACCCCACAAGCAGAAATGGGTGTAGGTGTATAGAAGTCTATATATAAAGACCTTTCTTCCTGTTCTATATTATAAAGATGTGTTAATCAGTATTAGAAATAACAAGTATCTCTAATGAAATTTCAGCTAGGTTGAAGAAAAATATTAGAGAGAAATTCAGGAGAATAAAACCTTAGACTAACCTGAATAAAATCAGTATGACCAACACACAGACTCTAGTTTATTTTGTATGGCCAATCTGTTTTGATTGCTGGCTTTGAATCTGGCAAATCCTTTTCCTTATGGTACCAGTATTTTAAGCTCTGTTTAGGATAGGGTTATCTAATATCTCTTTTCAAGTCTGTATTTCTGTATGGGGTTTTTTTGTCTCCAATTAATACACTTCATCAGAACCATTCAGGACTTATTTTCCATTCAGATATTTGTGTCATACATGATACCAGTGCAGAAAATTTGGCTTATTTTCATTTTTTTATAGATGTGGATGGGAAGATGATTAATAGAGGGCAAAAGATATATGTAAGAAGAAACTGGAAATAAAATATACTACAGATACAGGGTTTAATTAGGTACTAGTCATCCCAACTGAATGCTGAATTTGATCTTTTCGTTTCCACAGATTGCAGACCTTTCATTCTCATCCACGCTCTAGTTAAAATTGATACTAAGGGAAAATATTTGAATGTTTTTATCTCTGTTTGGAGCAAATGTTTGTAGATATATTCTCATGACTCCTTGCTTCTTTAGCAGTTTTGGTGTATTTTTAGTTTGCATAACTGAAGAAGTCAGTAGCACTGCAGTTCAGCTCTTAGACTTACTCAGTTGTGAGTCAGGGATGAGTCCTTATCTGTGTTTACTCTTCCAGTATATATATATGCATATGTGTGTGTGTGTGTATATATATTTACATGTGCACTCTTCCAGTGTATGTGTTAACTATTTTTGATTCTTCCCAGAATGCTCTTGCTATCACAGTTCCTGTGTTATTCTACAGGGATGCAGACCTGATAGAAAATTTTGGATTATAGTACTATCTTGAACTGTCAGTCCTCCCGAAATACTGACCTTCCACCACAAAGTTTTCATCTACCTGGCCACTGGAAGAGATTTCTGTTTCTGAGAAAAATCCCTTGAAGGTTATCATAAAGCATTCTAGGGAGAAGCATGTGAGGACTTGGCAGCTTCAAACTTTTTTTTTTATTGTACAGGAGGTACCTCAGAACTTGGCAAGATTCAACCCTGTTCCTCAAAGAAAATCCAAAAAGCAGCACCAAAACCTTGAGTTTTGTTACATTTAGAAGATAATTTTGTTACAGACTCATACACGGTCTGACTGCCTGAAATATTATTTTTGGTGTCAGTAATTTGTCACGAGGCAAGATGAAAATATATAGATTGATTACGGAAAACTGGCTTTTTATTTTTCTTGTTCTGTGTCTCCATCTGAGGGGAATTTCGTCTTTGTTCATGTATACTTAAATTAGGGAAGCCTGTGGTAAGTAGTTTGTGACTCAAAGATCTATGTGATCACATGTAACACTAAACTTGGGAGTAGTTACAATGAATTCAATGACATTTAAGCACATATTTTAAATTGTACACGCTTCAGTGCTTTCCTGAATTAGGATGAGATTATTTGTGCATTCGTGGTTAGTAAGAGCTATGTTTAACCGAGTTAGTGCAATTTTCCATCTTAAAACTTTGAAGGTGCTGTACCATAGCCTGTACAATTCATGTTGTCACAGTCCATCTTATAATGGATTTTCATTTAGTTGATAATTAAAAGCGTTAAAAAGTAATGCTTTTGCTTGTTTTCAGGATTGATGGGAATGAGAAGCATTCCCTTAAATAAACTTCATTTCTAACCTATCAAAATTAGTTTAAAAAAATCCAGGAAACATCGCAAAATGAAAACCAAAACCAAACCAAAGAACCCCTAGAAATTATTATTGGAGAGTTTGGAGTTTTGAGAGGGGTTTTGGAGTTTTGGGTTTAAGTACTCCCTGGTTTCCTGAGTGAAGAGTGAAAGGTAAAGGAATGGCTCGGGCGTGTCTGGGGGGCAGGGAGAAGATGTGCAAAAAGTGATTTTTCTTCCACTGTTGGAACACATGTTCATTGAAAACAGTTTCACTCTGCAAGAAGCACAGCAGAAGCTGACCTCAGACTTTTCTGCCTGTTTTCAAGGAAGACACTTTCTGTCTTGAAAAAGTTTTTTCCAAGAAGACATAAATACTGATAACTGTCTCTTCCAAATCAGCTTAAACACATAGAATAGATAATTCAGACAAAGCTGTGACTGACCTGAATTTACTATAAACTTGGTTTTAAATTAGCGAAATCAAGCTGTGTATTTCTTGTGCAGTGGTTAAAAATTGAAGCAGGAAATCATGCTGACAGATGAAGTGAATGGGAACAGGAGACAGAGTTACTCTGTGTTAGATTTGATACGCACATCCAGATGACCAAACCACAGCTCAGGTATTAAGGAAAGGTTTATTCCAAAGTCAGAAACTCTGGATGCACAGCTAAGAAAAATGTAGCAGGGGCAAAAAGCAGCCCCGGGTGTCCCATTCCTGTGCCTGTATAACAACACCTTTCTCATGTGCAGAACTTGAAAGCCATGATCTCCTCTGTACTTTATGGTTTCTTTCTCTCTCCAAGAGGTCTCCAACAAATGTGAGGACTTTTTTCTCTTCTTGCAACAGGGGAGTTAAAAACAGACAGGCAAAAATAGGTAGTGCTGTGCATGGGAAAGAATTTTGTCCCATACTGGGTTTTTCCTAGGCCTAGTTTTCCCAACAGCAAAAACCTCCTTAAGCAAAACTCTTTTTCCCCCTCAAATAAATCTTCCACGTTTAACTTTCTTTCCCTATATTCTCTGATTTAATACATTGTCCTAAATATGTTAGATGTATAACTCTATAGAAATTTTAGCTCTTTACTTCCATAGAGCTGTGACTTAAGTGATACATCTTCAATAATTCTACAGTATTTTGATTCCTGAAAGTTGAATAGTTTGGAAGGGGCTTAAAAAATGTGTTTCAGTAGGCTTTTTGACAGATGTGATTTAAGAGATTAGAGAAAGCAATGCACCTGTCACTTTTAATTTCAGAAAGCTTTCCGTCTATTAACTTTATTTTGCCAGAGCCTTCTAATGAAAAAGTTCCAGTATCTAATTTAATTTTATTTTCATTGGGTTTGCCAGAAAAGCAATTAATTTTTAAAACTTCCAACTATTAAGTTGTGCTTCAGAAAGCAGTCTGTCTATCTTACATACCATTAAGTTTCATTGTATGCTTGTCATACGTTAGGAACATCTTGATATCCTCGAAGAAGTGTAGCAGTGAAATGTAGACATATTGTCTGTAGCACTAGGTAGGGTTTACAAATACAAATGTTCATATGATTGGGTTATTCCTATCCATCATTAGATTGCATCTCTCTGGAGCTGTAAGTACATCTGTGCCTGGCAGGCTTGTGCTATCACTGCTGCATATGGGGACCATGTGTCAGTCTTCCAACAAAGATATATTGCCTTGAGTAGGAGCAGGATTGGACATGCTTGTATTTCAGCCTCTAAATCAATTTCTGGGACCTTTGCTACAGATGTTGGGAGCTGCAGGTCTGTAAAAGAGGATACTGTAATGTGAACTGAAACAGAAGAATAAGCATGAGAGGGAATTAGCCATATGGCAACAGATAGCAAGTGCAGTGGAGCCTGTGAAGAAGCAAATCCTCACACCTTCTCAGCTATCCATGTAAATATTGTTTAAATTCAGTCACCTCAGGGCTCAGAGCTGGTCTCATTCTCAGAGGAGATTTGTTCTTACTCAGTTAAAAGAGTGAGTACAGATGCTCTTGCTGTTTTAAGATGAATATCCTAGTACTTCTGACCAGGTAAAGCCCTTCCTGAATTCCCTAGAAATACAAATGGATTTACACAGACCGCTTGAGGAGAAAAACTGGCTGTGTAGTGCTGAGATGTTGTTCCCTTTAATAGCTTTTATTTTATACAAGCACAGTGGCATGTCTTCTTAAATTTAGGCTTCTTTTTTAAATTTATGCTTTAAACAAAATGCAATGATCTAAGTAATGACGTTTCATGGTATATTTCGTTATTAGTCTTCAAGCAGTAAGGAAGCTTATATATTGTTTGTTGAGGGGGTTTTAAGTGCTTTTAATAGCTCTTTCTTTCCATTAGTGTAACTGTCCTCAGTCTCTCTGTCACTTAGACAGAGAGACCTCTCTTCTCCGAAATTATCTATTTACTTGCCACAGGAGCGTGTAATATCTTGTGAATGGAGACATCACCATCACCCTTATTCATCTCAGGTATGCTGTGCTCTCATTTGATTGTAATTGCTTTACTGATACCCATCCCATCCAACTGCCTTTGTGTGCCCTCAAATAGCAAAACAGGACACCCATCCTCCTAAAATAAAAAACCCACAAACAAACGAAAAGCCCACAACACTCCACACATAATCACTCTTTATCCTAATTATTGAAGTTTCTCAATAGGATTTTCTGTATAGTTACTTGAGCAAAAGCTCCATCAGCTACTTAGAGGAGTCTGGAAATTGGTTAACGGGAAAGAATTTTGCATGGAAGCAATTTGGAAAATAAGACTTGAAATCATACAGACAGAGGAAAAAAATTTGAAAGGAGGGAAGATAGGTTTTTTAAGTGCAATTAAGAGCAGCTCTTCTTGATGGTGTCAGTGTAAAAGTGCAGTCCTGGAACAAAAAACCTAAGTTGACTTCAAGCTTAAAAAAAAGTCTGAATGAAAATTATTCCTAGTGCAAGCAGCTGAAGCTTTTTTAAAGTTTGAAGGGGAAAAGGGGGATGAATATGGCAGAAGTAGCAGTACAATTCAAGCTTTTCTTGAAAAAAAATCTTAAATTCTGTTTTGCATTGATCCTTTTTTCCTAGAATATTTAAATGCAGTTTGCACAGTGATATTGTGGTAATAGCATACACCCAGAGCTGTAACATGCAGTGGGATTTTTCACATTCTTACACTTGCATTCTGATCCAGGTTTTTACTCATGGTTGTTCTTTTTAGTTTGCTATTGATAAAGAAATTCATTGTGATCATTCTGGAATGACCAGTCTTTTAATTGGTTCCATACATTTTTACCATTTTTACATGAGTTTTCAATTCTAAATGACCCCTGAGTCCAGATTGGATGCACTCTTCCTGGTTTATAGACCAATTGTATTGTACTGCCTCTGCTGTATTCTCAGCTACTTTTGCAAGACAAATCCACCTCTTGAAATTCTGATTCTTTGCATGGAACTGAGAGGGAAGAGATTGTGGTGACAGGAGTTTGGGGGAAGAGGCTAGAAAAACACAGAAAGAAAAGGCAGGCTCAAAGAGAAAGAGAAACCTGGAGCTCTTGAATAGAAACTTTAGGCTTGACACTTTTGGGATGCTCAGCTAGAATATTAAAGTAATTTAATCCTGGTCAGTGGAAGTTTTAGTTCCAGAGTACTTGAATATGTATATCAGTAACTGTCCTGAAATTTCCCAACAATTTTTCTCCAAAAAGCTTTTAATTGGCTTGTATTACCCAGCACATGCACAACACATAAGACATAGAATAAACAAAAAATCCACTCAAATCCAATTACTCAAATAACTTCTTGTTTTATAGTTTATTATCAGTGAAGTGAAGGATGATACGAACACCTTTCTTGTCCTTTCAGTTATTAGTTTATTCATAGAACAGCATAAAGTCCTAGTTTGTTTTTTTTTGGTCCAGAAAACCCAGTGGTGCTAGTCACTGTACAAACACAGAGTAAGAAAAATACCAAACAACTGAGACCCAGTAAAAGAAAACAGTTTCTGTGAAAGGTATTACATTCTAAGAAATGACAGATGGGTATAAGCAGATGGGTGAAGCCCAGGAAAACAGTGATATAATATTGGTCATTTTGATAAGCATTAATTATGACGATAGCTTAGCTTTTGTCAATTTGTTTTAATCATCCCTAGTAATCCTTTTATAATTTTCTTTGGTGTCTTTCACTATTTTTAGCATAATTTTTGACACTGACAGGCAACAGTCTCAAAGCTTGAAGCAACACTGCTTCACGTATATTATGCAACTACACATGTTGTATAAAGACTGTATAATAAATCTGTCTTACTAAGCAATCAGCCCATCTCAAGAGACTATCCCCAATTTGCATCATTCAATTCATGTGAAAGAACAGTGAGCACAGTGCTATTCAACATTAATGGTCTGCAAGTTCTTTTCTAGTTTACTCCAAATTTTGCCTGTCCTTTGACAGATTGTTCAAGGTTCGTTTTACTGTTAGGAAACATTTGAAGTACTCAGCTTATTATTAGAGTAAAAGTTTGGAGCTGTACTTCATGAAAAATGTCTGTGTCCAGGAATGGAATTACGACTCTGTATTGGGATAGCAGCTATGCATAATGGGGTTGGATCAGGAGTCCTCTCTGCTCTGTTTTGAAGGAAGAGAGAAATTGCCATGGCTCACTAAGTGATATTTCAGAAGAGAATATACAGGGTTATAGACTGTGTAGTGAAAATAGACAATGTACCAGACAATCTTTCAATCAGTTTCTAAAAGTGCTTATGGTTTCAATTCTAAGGCAGGTGAAACAACATTAAATATTAAAGACATGTTGACAGCTGCACACTTTTTCTAAAAAAGAAGTTTTGTTACAGGGAAAAGTAGTGATAGATTTTTCAGATACTGTTGAAGAGGTCTTTTGGAAAGTTAAGTATGCCATCTCATCTATTCTTAATGTGAGCAGCTCCTCAGCCAAGCCAAATGGATGTTTCAGCCATGCATATGCTGAGTGTCTAACGTACCAGAAGAAGTGAAAGTTACCTGGCAGCAACTTGCTTTATTCTTTGAAAGTTCTTAACTTGTAGTGCATTTTCAAGTCTGTCAAGTGTAATAATTGATTAAAAATTAACCACCAAATCACCTATCAGAGACTGGTAAAATGGAAATAGCAGAATCTTCACTATTTCCTTACAAAAGGAATAGCCGTACAAAAAGCCTTCTTTTGTGGTGTTGTATGAAAAAATGGTACATAGAGTTTAGTTATTTTCAATTTCACCTTCACTTCCAACCTTGTTAAATAAAAAGAAGGGGACAATGCATGAACAAAACCCTATGTAATATAAACTTCTCCTGGTACAGCTTGAGGCCATTTCCTCTTGTCCTATCATTTGTTACCTGGGAGAAGAGACTGACCTCCACCTGGCTACAACCTCCTTTCAGGTAGTTATAGAGAGCCATAAGATCTCCCCTGAGCCTCCTTTTCTCAAGGCTGACCACCCCCAGCTCTCTCAGCTGCTCCTCATCAGACTTGTGCTCCAGACCCTTCACCTGCTTTGTTGACCTTTGAAAATGCTCTGGCACATCAGTGTTTTTCTTCTAGTGAGGAGCTCAAAACTGAAGAAAGTACTCGAGGTGTAGCTTCATCATATG
The DNA here is from genome assembly GCA_013399695.1 of Formicarius rufipectus. Taxonomy (NCBI): domain Eukaryota; kingdom Metazoa; phylum Chordata; class Aves; order Passeriformes; family Formicariidae; genus Formicarius; species Formicarius rufipectus. The sequence continues at coordinate 45,540 of VXAU01003007.1, read as the reverse complement.
GGTAAAAAGTCATCTCCCCCCCTGCAAACTTCAGTTAGGGTTGTATGTCAGTGATACCTTCACAAACTGTAGCTGTGCTGCTGTTGGGCTCTCTTAGGGGAATGATTTTGCTATTAGGCATGCATGACAAGCAGCAATCAGTAAATGTTACTCAGTACCTTCCTTCAGCCTGATCAATTTGAGACTCTGGGGGGGATGAAGAATTGTCTAGTTTTGATTTGGGGGAGTGAGGAGTGTTCTTAAGAGCCTCAAGTTTTTCTATCAAAAGAATTACACCAAAGCCAAATTTGAAGTAGTGTTGCAATTCTTTCTTTGGAATTGTAGGTGGTCCTTTCCTCTTTAGGAGCTACAACATGTAATTATTTCCTTTTTTTCTTTGTTTGTTTTTTTGTAGTCTAAACAAAAGAGAATGACATATTAATTTAGTGGAACAGACTAATAAAGACTGCTTTCCTTTTCAAAAATAATTTCTAAGACTCCAGTAAAATGCATGTGTGGTCCTAATACTCTTATTTTATTGCAAAATTAGCATTTGCCATGCTAGGCCATTGCTAGCACAATAAAGAATAAATGGTGAATGTCCTTAAGAACTTATTTTCCATTGTATCAGAGTATACAAATTGATTTAAGTGCACTTTTGGAGACATTGTAGAGTAGAATTGATTTTACAGCCCACGGATTAACTTTTATGCCAAGAATAAGATTGAAGGTTTTGTTTTACTCCAACCCAAAATGTGATCCTATTAAAAGCTAAACGACCTAGTACTTGTACTCCTGTGCTATTTTCATTCTTCTGTAAGAACTAATTAGTGATACTCAAAATTATAAATAAGCCATGGATTATATTGCATATGTATGAGGAGTCCGGATGTTTCTCAAACAAAAAAAGATTAGCACTAATTGTCAGAATTAATATTTTTGATGACTTATTCTGAATGTTAAGGTTGAAGGTACTGATAAACTGGAGATTACCAGGCTACCAGTACTACTATTGTGAAGTGTGTTACTTTTTCTCTTTTGCTGTATATGTTCTATACTGTATGATAAATGATGTCTCCCTTTGCTTTAATAAAGAAATAGATGAAGTGGATTAAAAGTTCTCCTGCTTAAATAGTGAAGATAATAATATACCTAAAGCTATAATAAGAAGTACATTTTGATTCTGTAACAGATTTATAAATGGATGACATTTAAAAAACCTCAAGCATTAGAATGAAAGAAACCATCAATGGTATCATCCAAAGTGCTATCATTAAAAACTGAGAGATGCAAGTGGGCAGGGAAATTCAGTCTGAATACTCTTAGAAAAGAAGAAGATGCATTCTATACCATGGGAATTGCTGTGATTCAAATAATTCAGTCCATGTTGCAGTGATGATTGCCCTGTGTTGTGAAGTGCTAAACATTCACTTGGGCAATGTAGCTCACCCCGGTGTAGGGAGTGATCCTGCTTTAGCGTGCGAATGGTTACGTGCCTACTCTGAACATAATCAGAACCTCTAGGGAGTCAACAGAGCAAGTGGAAATTAGTGATGCAGAGAGAACCTGCAATTTTGTGATCTAAATTTCTCTCATCTGTTTTGTGCTCCTCAGCATGGTACTGATACATGCTACCACGAGTTCATACTGCCTTGCTTTCTCCATCTGTACAAGGAGGTTAATAGTACCTTTCTCATACATGAAATTTTATTCCTTTCATGGGAAGCATCAGCAATAATAATCTACAGAACTAATGTTTGAAATTATAATTCATAGTTTTTATCTTCATAAGGGGATAAATATAAGCCGTAGAGATGTATTGGCTACCACTGATATTATTGGACACTTTTGTATTTTCATTATGAAGAGGAATAGCTGCAATGAATGGTTTACTGAGGAACAGAAAAAAAATATTGAAATTAATAGGAGGCTAAATGGTTTATTTCATATTCAAAGAATAATGGTACAGCTGAGAGGTTGGTTGTTTTGTTAGTTTGTTTGCTTTGTTTTTTTCAGAACAAGAGTTTAGTCTGGGTTGTTAAGTATATATATTTTTAAACATTCCCTTGTTCTATCTGTCCTAATTGATCTGTAGATCTTCCAGAAAGCTGTGCCTTGCTAAAAGGACATGGCAAGCCATTTGGGTATAAGATTATCTTCATAAATAAGTGATGCAGTATTGTAACTTGTTATACAGTAACTCTATAAAGCAAGCATATGTCAGTATTCTAACAATTAACTTGATAAGCTTCATTTGATTGTATATACTTGTTTGTATATATTACTTTATTTGCTCAACTTGGGATAACATGTTGTATTATAGAGTAAAACATTCATGTTTTCTTTTTGGTAAGCTCATGTTACAATATGATTTCTATCATGATGGAATTCCAAATAGGCTTCAAAATGTTCACTTCACCTGAGGTACTAAGTTTAGAGGAACTGTTTGTCCAGGATACTCTATCCCTGCTTTAACACCATAATGTTCAGTAGTATCTGTGTTCTCGAAGACTTTGTACTTTCGTTTGATTTTCATTACATAGGTCTGAAAATAATTTTCTTGCTTACATACTTTATCCTAATACAATAAAACCAGTGGTTGTCAAAACGTGCATTTGTAGCATTTGGAAAAGGTCCTAGTCATACCGGAACTTTGCAATTTAGCAGTATAGCTATATGGTGATAAATGAAGATTCATGAGCAGTAAAGGAATTGGATTAAAAGTTTTCCATGATAAATCATGCTACCTAATACAGAGCAGAAATACATATTTATTATTCAAATTTAGAAAGTAGAAACCTGGTGTTTTAGGAGTGAAATCCAAATCAGAGATCCATTGAAACGTGCAAAACCTACTTTGGCATTTCATTCTCTCCTCTTTGAATTGGAAAGCCCACGGCTACAGCGGCTATTGCAAACAGAGGCAGCTGTCAGTCTTAATGATACATGAAATAATCTTTCCTCATACTTCTCAGGAGACATATCAAGACACAGCTGAAAATTGGGATTTTGGCTCCCTTGTCTTATGCTGTCATGTTGCAACATGTTCTCACTTTCCAGATCTCAGACGTCACTGCTGGTGTCTTTAGTGCCAGACAGTGAGGCAGAGTACTTGGTCTTCTGTAAGATCAAAGCCAGGGGAATAAATAATACCTCTTGCAAACCTGGGTCTTGCTCTGGAATAGCTTTGAGGTTATAGATGATGTGCCTTATTAATGTGAATGTGAATGGAGAAGTTTCTCAGGCCAGGCAAGACCTCACAGGTGTCTTACAGAAGTCCAGGATCCAGGGAGTAGCTTGTGCCTGTTTCACAGGCTGTTTCTGCAGGGAGCTCCTTAATGATGTCAGTGTCTTTTTTCTCCCTGCCAACTTGGACAGGCATGGGGGATTTAATGAAGAAAAGAATTAGTTAATGTTAAAACCACTGTTTTCCAGTAATAGAGAAGTACTAAGTACTTCACTCATGTCACTTATGTGTAAGCAGTTATGAAGAATGCTGATCATGGAATAGCCACCTTCTGAGATGTTGTATGAACTAGCATAAACAAACTGTTAACTATTCAATACTTAGTTTGACTGACTATTTCTGCCTTTCTTTTAAAAATCAGAGCACATTGCTCATTCCCAGTACTCAGTATTTTGCGAAGTAGAGAATGGCAGTATAGATTTATGATATCGTTGGTCAGACACAGAGGGAGGTTAAACCATAGAGGCAAAATAAAATTACAGGTAATTAAATTTAGAAGTAGGTTTGCTGTCTTCAAAAGATTTACTGTTTCAGAATGAACAATGGTTTAGCCACACAAGAAAACTGTGATACAGCCTTAGCAGTGTCTAATACACATATTATATGTGGTGCTTCAATTTATATAATTAAAAATTGAGTGCTCCATTTTAAGGTATACAGGTTATTCAACTGCAAACCATACATGGTGAGTAATAAAATAGCTGCAATGCAGTACTGTTTGCACTTTTTAAGAGCTGAAGCACTCTGTCAGGATCATTAATTTCAGGTTATCTGAGGACTTCATCGTCAGATAAAAATGCAACACTGTAAATAAGTTTATGAGGTTTTCTGGGGGATAGGTTATTATTTTCTATTGGTATGAATTTTAAATGGTCAGAGGATCTAAGCTGTGGGTTTTTTTCCCTGATACACTTCTATCTACTAAGCAGTAAATATGATCCATCCTGTTCTTAGGAAGGATTGAGTAGTAGCAAGGTTTTTGGCAAGGTCTTTCTGCTGTTTCCACAAAACATAATGCATTATGATTACCAACATATTATGAGGGGGAAAAATAGCTGAATATATAAAATGAATCTGCTTTTTTTTTTTTGGGGGGGGTGGAGGTTTTCTTTTGAGGGGTTATTATTTTTTTCCTATTTAATTGGTTTATGAAATACAGAAATCTACATTCTTTTAAGCATAATTTCATATTAAACAAGTTCAGTTGCTTTGTCAGAATGTCAAATTAAATCTTTAATCTTTGGAAATTGATTTAAAAGCTGAGGCATATGTTTTTATCAGTGTACATTGCATATAAATTGCCTGATCCTGTTTGTTTAAAAATAAATTATATTTTGCATAAGCACAGTAGTTCCAGAACTTACTTGATAACAGATCTTAGATTGGCTGTAGTATTTCAGGTTTTATTGATGAGCTTGAATTCTTGGACAGACTATGTTAATTGTAAAAAATAGTAATTATTGAGGCGCAACATATTTAGGCTCTTATTGAGAAACACACACCTGACCTTCTGTGGGGAAAAAAACTAGTATGGAAGTTTTTCAAATAATTGATATAGTTGGACAAAACCACAGAAATTTTTGTGCATTCTCCTCTGTGTATCTTCATGTAGAGTGGAATTCAGCTTTGTATGGTGTATGGATTTGGTTTTCTGGTTTTACATTTGAGAAAATGCATTTACAGCCAGAATATTACAACTCTGAAGAATGTTTGACATGTATACAGCTTAAACATATCTGAAACAAAGTGGTGTTTCAAATATGAAACCTTTTCTTCAAAACTACTGTTTGGTTTTTGGTTTGGTTGTGGGTTGTTTTTGGGTTTTTTGTGGTTTTTTTTTGTAAAAGTATAGTGTTTTGTTTCATGGCTTAAATTTTATTGACCCTCTCATTTTAGGAATACCAAGTGCCATCATAAAATACATTCTGTATTCAAATGCTGCCTATTTTTGAAATGGGAGATGAAGTCCTCGGAGTTATTATTGAAGGAAAACAATGACCATCAGGCTGAAAAGGAGATTTGCACTGTTCTTTACTGAAGATTGTAAACTGCAAAGTCAAATCAGTGTAATATAATACCCTGCAAAACTGTTTGGTTTTATCTACAAAATAGATTTTTGCCCCATTTCCCCTGGAAGTCACAGTGCACCTTGTGCTACTTGTTCGAACATCAATAAAAAAAGACCACACAGAAGCTTCTGAGTCATGAAATGTAGGTTTAATTTATGCAAGAAAAAGTTGAATGTTTGTTTAAGTTCCTCGAAGTTTTTATAAGAAAAACTTCTGAGTCTGAGCAGATGAAAACTTGAAGCAATCAATACATAATTACTAAAACCTTTTCTACTAGAAGGGGACATAACTTTTGAGATGAAAATCATATTTTTTATGAGGTAAAATTTTGCAGTTTAGAAATGAACTTTCACTTTTGTTACAGAAACAGTTCCAAGAAAGTTTCACAAATGCAGCTGATGCATTGCAAAAAATTACTCTTGGAAAAAACATTTGCCTGCCTTACTTAGCTCTGCACGATTAGAGGGATGCGTTAAACAGCACCTTGTATAGCAAGGTTGGGAACCTGTGCAGCCAAGAAGTTTACATTTGAAATGTGCTAAAATTAGCAAGGAACACTATACTTGAGTCTACTTGAGCCTGTGCTACGTGGAGATGGTGTTAACTGTGTGGTCCCAGCCGTAAATCTAGCGTGCAGTTAGTTAGTCTGTGTTTTGCACGTGCATACACAGAGATGTACCTATGCAAGCATCCAACCTCAGTTGAGGAGCTTTTGACCACTGAGATTTTCCATTAGATTTTTAAAAATAGTTTACATGTTGTCTCAATATTGCTCATATTCCACTTTTCTTAATTATATAAAATGGTGAATGATGATACTGTATCAAATGCCATAAAAAGCTAAATGCACTGTTACCCATTATCTCCTGAGGTATATATTTATGAGTATGGCAGTGGTTTACATAGATACATACATATATCTGTGTTGTAAACTAATCACTGATCATGGTGCAAATCACTACTGCTAGCTTAACCACTTCATGCACAGTTTTCATACAAGTAAAATGTATTATTCAATTAAAGAGAAGTGTAAATATAGATATTTGCATTTTATGCTTTATAAGGGTTCTTTTTTTTCAAGGAAGTAGGCTGTTAAATCATGTTACCGTAACAAATGCTGAAGACTGCTTTTTCATTCATTGCCACTGAATTTATTGTCAGAGCAGTGCAGTCGTATCCCATTTCAAGATTACTTTGGTGTCTTGAAAATTAAATCACAGCTCACAGATTCCCTTTTTTTCACACACGATTAATAGTAGTAAAATTTGGTCTAGTTTCAAGTATACTTTGGAAGATATTGCAATGCAGTTAGGTGCTTGAACTATGAAAGATTCAGTAAATAGAGAGTGATTTTCCGTAAATTAACAATGAATTGAATAAAGCAAAATTGCTGTCAATATATGTGGTATTATTTTCAAAATAATTATATTGATACAAGTTTTGTTTAAGAGGGCCAGTGTGGGGTTTTATGAAGTCTTCAGATTATTTCTTGCGTGTTCATAAATCTGAAAGAGATCTTCAGGAGTGATTGCTCAGAACTGGAAATATGGGCTCATGCTAGATTACATTTTAGAGAAAGAGTGTTTTTGTCTAATCAACTAAATAATTCTTGCTTCTTCACTTAACCTGAGCTAGATCTCTTATTTCTATGTGCAGTTTTGCAATGTTTCTCTAAAAACTTTCTCTGAAAAAGGTCATCTAAAGATTTCTCTAAAATGCAAGACATAGTGAAACTTCTGTTAAGGAGTTGGATTGCATTTGGTGTGCTTTCAGAGTGAAGATCCATGTTTGGTTTTAGCAAAATATAATCTAGTTAAGCACGAGAAAACTGCTATGCAAGTGGATTAGAAATCCCTGTATAAAGACACCTGTATGCATCTAATTTGTCTGTACATTTTAGTCAGATGCTCAAGCAAGCTTCCTCACGTAATTAATTTTGTTAGGTAGGTGCATCTTGGCAGACTTCCAAAAAAAAGTCTGATTTCATAATTTTAAAACACCCAGTTAGATAGGTCTCTTCGAAGGACTTCAAACATTTGTGTACATTTTGTGATAGGTGTGTTTGGTCTGGGGTAGCAAACTATTGTCTGAAGTGAAACCTCCAACCTATTGCACTGCATTGCCTGTCAATAGCATAATTGAAAAGCCTTGTGTTCTGGTTTGCTTTTATTTTCTTTTTTTTTCTGTCTTCTCTGCTACTGTCTTTCCTGCAGTTCTCTAGATTTTATTTCCAATATTGAATGCTGAAGGACAAAAATGTGTCAAGTTCAGAGGGGAAAAAAAAAAAAAAAGAGGGGGGAGGGCTAGTTATTCATAATGAGAAAAAAATACTACTGAATAATAATTTCACAAGCATTTTAATAATGTTTCTCTTTTGAAAAGGTAGTAGTATCAGATAGTGTGGTACAGCTGGTCACACAGGGATTTAGAAGAGCATGAGATACCTGCTGCAGGATGTTTTTTTAATGCCTTCTTTTAGAATACATGGTGCTTTCTTTTAACAAATGTGTTGCTTACCACTCTGAAACAAAAGTCAGAAACCTATTGATCTCACGTATTACACAACTTCATAGTTGTTTCTCAACAGCTCACTATTTGTTCTTTTTGCTAGATTTCAACCTTCCTTACATAAAGCTGAACATAGTATTAAACGTTTGATGTAATGGATTTGGAATGGGTGAAAAATGAAAACAGTTAAAAATTACTTTTCTTTCATTGTTAAATTGTTGTTTGGCATATTTGTTGCTGTTTTGTAAAGGAACTATTTAGTGGAACACAGATAAATTCACTGTTTTTGTTACTACTTTTTCTTCAATTACAAATCAATTAAGGTAATAAAGTAAGCCTCATTGGAAACATTGACTGAACAATAATGACTGAAATTATTTTCTTTGATTTCCTTTGTGTTTTACACAGAACTAGATACATAGATGACATTTTAAAATTTAATTTAATTTTTTTTCCTTAGTGATCTTAGTGAAAATCAGATTCAAGCAATACCAAGGAAGGCATTCCGAGGAGCAGTAGACATAAAAAATCTGTAAGTATTTTCTTCTTTCTTCTATATATTCTGATGAAAATTCTTTGTCAATACAGTGTCTTTTTATTGTATCAGATACCTTTTTCCTGAGCACTATTATAGTTACTTAAGGAATCTCTGCATGAAACCAATACTTATCATTTGTTTTGGAAAAATACTTTAGTATATCTTAAACATCCTAAAATTGCCTTATGTGAAATGTAAAACATCAAAATAGAGTTGAAGACAACATGGCATTATAACTAGTAGTTAACCTTAGTTTAATATTTAAATGTCAGGCAATGCGAAATATTATATTGTTTCACATGGAAAAAAATCATTTTGCATGAGTTCCAAAAGTTTGCCATTGGCTTGCTTGTATAAAATAAAGAAAAAATGTGCTATTATCTACCTTTGCTAGCATTTATTTTTCTACTTGTGGGACTATTTTTCTTAGACAGTTTGCTTCTGTGGTCTTTTCTGAAAGATACTCACTTTCCTGAAGATAGTGACCCTCAAGTTCATGGGCAGGTTTTGAATTCTTAGAACTTCTAAATGTGGAAATATGTGAGTTTCAAGGCAAAGCAGAGCAACTTTTCAACTTTCTGTTTAGCGTGGTAGATCAGCTTAGTGATCAAACTGGACAATCTGAAGATGGTGATTAACTTCTGTAGTAGGAAGTGTGAGGATGTGCCCTCAAAAGTATAACCCCTGCTGTAAGCTAAGGACTCATCACTTATAAACAACCAACAAGGTCAGAGAATAGAACAGTGGTTTTCACATAGACTACAGAGCTTACAGCATGAGGCAGCTGTGAAAAAGTATATCTTCTATCTTAGGTGACATAATAAATATAGGGAAATATTAGGTCATTATAGAAAGTTTTAATGTCACTTCTGTTTAAATACTTTTTATTAGTTGGGGTTGCCGGTGTTTTAAAGAAAGATGAAATTTCTATTTATACTTCTCTGAAAACAGAGTGCAGTGTGATTACAGAGGGATGGTCATGATGATGTAGGAGAGGACAGGACAGGCAGCTCTTTCTGTTTCTGTCTTCTTGTGGTGGACTTCATTCTGCTGCCTGCAGCACCATAAGCAAGTTGGTGAGGAAAATGTCTTTTCAAAGATTTAGCAGAATGCCCAAGAGTTTGGCCTAGTACAGTTATTCCCTTCAGTGAAATCCTACCACTCCTTCGTGGAAAAATTATGTTGAAATCTGTTATGTTCAAAAACATGCAGGTGCTTCTCCAAGTAGTTTTATTACTTTGTTTAATTGACATTTCATGAGGTTTCATTCAGAACTGGTCCCATCACTCTTCATGGTCAAAAAGAGGCTTGGCTACAAGGAGAAGCCTGCATTTTTTTGCATGATATTTTATATTTGAAAATGTTTACAGCTACAGAAGGAACTTTTGTAGTAAAAATAGCATCATCATACTGGCAATGCAGTGGTTTAGAATGTAAGTGTACTTATATATGGTGAGATAACTCCAGTCAGAAATTACTTTGGGATGCTAATCTTTATCTGAGATGCTATTTTTATCTTAGTGTGTATTTTCAAACTAAACATCCTTAATTATGTCTAAAACTTGCATAATACAGTAGATCCTCCCTGTAAAGCTTTTCTCTTTTTGGGAGATTATTAAAAAAATTAAAAAAGAGAGAGAGAAATAAAATCATGAAGGCCATAGCATTGCTACGAAGTCCAAATCGTATCTATGAATTTTTTATTATGATGCAATAACTACTACAGATATCGTCTTACTAGTGGCCCCAGGGGGAAAAAAAAAAAAGTAAACAAAAACACCTAGAAACTTTATGATCCTTCTACAATCTCTCTACAGAATGACAAATGAATTCGGGGATGAGTTGGGTGGATTCTAGTACAGCATTTATATAACTAGATCTGGCCATTGGCCTTCCCAGAATCTAAGGCAAGGAGATAGAAACCTCAGCCTTCCATCTAGCCTTGGACATTACACTTAAAGAAGGGTGACAGCAAGACCTTTACAGGTTTTATTTAATTGCTGAAGAAAATTAAAGAGGCAGTTGATGATTGATAGGTATAGAAAGCATCACTTTGGAAACAAAAGAATTGAACAGCCTCAAAGGAGGTTGTAGCCAGTTGAGTGTCAGTCCCAAGTGATCAATGAGAGGATGAGAGGAAATGGCCTTAAGTGACATCAGGGAAGGTTTGGATTGGATATTAGGAAAAAATTATTCACCAAAAGGGATGTCAAGCATCAGAGCAGACTGCCAAGGGAAGATGTTGAGTCACCATCACTGGAGGTATTAAAAAAATGTGTAGGTGTGGTATTTAGGGACATGATTGAGTGGTGGGCTTGGCAGTATCAGGTTTACAGTTGGACTAGATGATCTTACAGGTCTTTTCCAACCCAAATGATCCTATGAGTCTATAAGGATGTTTAACCTAAGGTCCAGGAACCAAATAGGTGTATATACTTACCGAGAATTGTCATAAACAGAATTCAATATTTGTTCTAGTCTTGGCCTTTCTTCTGTAATTGCCCAGTAGTTGAGCATAATGTTAAAGATGTTTCATCTCTTCCAAACTCATGTAAGAGATGGGTTAAGGTACAAAGGCTAAAGAAATCTGTATCAGAGCATGTTGTAAATCAATGATTTACTTTATGTAACAATAGTAATTACATCAATTTCAATATAAATTGAGCTTTTTAAAAAACAAAACAAAACAAAAACACAAAAAAAAACACAAACAAACAAAAAAACAACAACAAAAACATGGAACAATTGATAACCATCCCCTGTAGTAGTTGTCCTGAGCTGTTTCAGAGGTGGTTAACAAATTTCATAGACCTTGATATGTGAAATATGATAGCATATTTTGTGTTCCTGAATATGAACTCACTATTCTCTCATTTCCACCCAATACTTCCTGTCTGAATCAGGAGTTGGAATATTTTGGAAAGCATCTTATTGTGTTCTTTTAGATTTTGCAGAACACAGGTGTTACCTCAGATACTCTGAAGGAAATTGCTTCCTTTAAGGTCGATGATGCCACTATGATCTCCTGCTAGTATGTTAGCTCTAGAGTCCTCTTGATGTTTCTCAAAGAAGTTGTCCAGTGTTCATAAAATGCCTCCATGATATTTTCTTTCTGGACATCTTACTAACTCTCAGAGTATAGATTCTGTAGAAGATAAAAGCAAAATGGGCAAAGCATTATGAGAATTGACAGTCCCGGAAACCTGCCACACCCTAATAGTAAAATGAATAAAATCCCTGAGAAACCTTCAGGCCTCACAAATCTACTTTACATCTAATTGGAATTACCTATTTGCCAACTTGTTATGCATCGCATAACTGAGATGAGTCTGGCTCTATCTTTACTCTCACTTGTAGACAGCAATAAGATCTCCTCTTTACCCTCTCTTTTAAGGCTGAACCAATGCAGTAATTGCAGACTGTCCCCAAATGTCACCTGCTTCAAGCCTCTCATGTTGGTGGCCCTGTCTGTGATGGACTCAGTCTCTGTCGTCTGCTGGGGAGGCTGACACGAGATGCCATCTCACAAACTTGGATGTCATCTCACAAATGCCAGTGTGTCCTTGGCTTCATTCTCACCAGTGGACCCAATTGTTTGTAATTGCTGAAGTTCTTTAGTAAAATGACAAAAAATGAGGGAGGCTTGTTTTGGAGCCATTTCCCAGACTAGAAGCCCAGTTTGACAGTTTGAATGTAGGGGGAACAATAGCTGCTGTGTGTCAAAGTCTCAATATTTCTGTAAAAGGAATTAGTCCTGAATGACTTGAAGAGCAATAGACTTTTATTATAACTGCTGGTTTTGGGACTTGACAGAAATCAGGGTGCAAATTCTGGAATTACATAGTTCTGAAAGTTACTCCTAACTTGCTACTTTTTCAGGGATTAAAGTATTCACCAAGAAGTGAGATTCTTCAGAGAACACAATGGCATCCACTGGGGATTTTTAAAACAAATCTAAAAATAAATAGAAATTATCATATAAATTGGGAATTAAACACAGATATACATGTTGATGATGGTGGTTTCATAACCCTCCCTGCTGATGTAGTGATGTGAAAGATGTTAAAATTTTTCCCAACCTTAGGAATTTGGTTTGTATTTAAGATGGTAAGAAATGTGTCAGGTGCCCAGATTGTAAGTTTAGGTGGGTTGTTTTTTAAATCTGATTAGTAGAAAGAAAAATAACTGGGTTACAAGCAAATGTAAAGCACCACTGGAAGAACAGTCATGCTATGCTCTCTTTTTGAGTAGATTTTGGCATTAGGACTTTTCCATTTCAAGTGTGTAAAATTTTCTAAGATTCCAGTTTTCCCTTCTTCTGTGTAATCGATACTTGGCAGAGTATGGAAAGGAATATACCACCATCGTGGCAGAATTGTGATGCTAAATATATGCAATCTCAAATGGTACCAAATATAGCAAGGAACATTTTCATCAGATCTCCTGCAGGGATCTTCTGCCCTGTTTTTCTTGTCACACTCTGGGCCACTCTCTTTGTTTTCATTTGGTTCCATTTTTTTTCCAGCAAGGAGAGGAGACTGTAGCTGTCACACCAGGGATAAAGGCTGCAGGGCAGTGTAGTAGCTTCACAGTTTAAATTGCCTGGGAAAATGAAGAATTAGTGGAGAGAAAGACAGTCACCAGCATCAAATCAAAGTCCTGCCCATTATACTAACCTTTGTCCAAAACCTCAAATGATATTACTTGGTGTTGCCCTCATGCCTTGTTTATGCTGTTTGTGAAAGATTTTAAACTGACATTCCTACTAAACACAGGAATGAATTTTGTACTAATTTTTATTGGGAATGATTGGACTTTTTTTTCTTTTTTTAAAGTTCAATTATTGGTAGTTGAAAAAGAGAGTCCTGCTGAAGATGTTCTAGTTACTGATTTCTTCTCAGATCATGCACAAAATTCCACTGCAACTGGAAGTATATTTGCCTGCTCATCTGTACAAGTGCTGATCTGAATGCATTGCTTGTCTAAGACACGCTTTAATAATTTAGAATTAATAATTTAATAATTTAGAATTTTTAACACTTGCTCTTACTGGGAATCTCAGTTAGACTGTGAGTCTGTTTAGCCACCTGCATTTCAGGTGTACATCAAGAAGGATTTTCACAGGATGTTACTGAAATATACTCTGTGTATGCTTAAGATTTTTATTTAAATCAAAATTAGCACTGAAGGCATGAAGGAAAGAATAAGCACTCTTTTATAATGCCTCCTTAAAGCTCTTATTGCAAAACAGATTCGTGACCTTATGGCTGTTGAGGGAAAAAGAAAAAAAAAAAAAAAGGGAAAGGGGGGGGTTTCTGACTGTTTAAATAAATACTATTTAAGTACTATTTTTAAAGTTTTGTTTTCATTATTTCATCATTTCTTAGTGATGTGATGGTGTCTGCATCACATAAGAGGTAATTTTTTTGTACCTTCTGCCTTGATGCTATTGTTGTGCTTCATTTTGACTTTTGTTTTGTTTTATTTTCACCCTGTAAGATACTTCTGCGTTGACCCAAGTAGGGTGCTGGACAATCTTGAAAGGATTGAGCAATTAATCAGTTCTCCCTTTAGTTCTACCTTTTCTTCTAGTTTAGTCAGCAAGTGTATGTTACTTGTATGTATTGCTTGTTAACAAGACCTGCTTGATAGTTTTGGGATAAAAGAAAAAGGTTAATAACTTGCTACATTATGTATATGAGAAAAAAATATTGATTTGAAATGTTTTATAGGGAAGAATTAGTATAGAACAAAATTAACTGCATTAACAAAATAAAGAGCAAATGGCAAAAAGAACACTTGACTTCCAAGTGAAAGAATAATCACAATAAATAGTAATAGTCATGGGAAACAAGCAGTTCTTTGAACTTGGATTAAAGCTTAGAATAAATTCTTGCATGATTTTGTTACATCTTTTTCCACTAATTCCTCTGAAATTGCTGATTCGTCTTGAAAAGGGAAGAAAGAAATAAGAAAGGTAATTTAGTTCTATTGTAAAAAATACAGAGACATTAAAAATAGTGACTGTTTCCAAAAATTTTATTGCAGTGCTAAACATCATGCACTCAAGGCAAAACTTCACTGATGAGAAATCCAGCATACAATATGCTAAAATGGCTTCTAAGTATTTTCTGGGGAGGAAACTATCATGCGGATCTAAGAAGACTTCTAGCTTTTTCTGTTGACCTCTTCAAGAGAGTTTGTTATTAAGTTGATACACAAGGAGAATGTAATCATTTCTGAACAGAGAAGGAGGCAAATCTGAAGAGTACCTTTCTAGCAAAGGGCTACAAAGTGTCCTCAAGCTGTGAAGAGCAGGAGAGTAAAGCCGACAGATTGTTTGAAATTGTCCCAATTTTTAACAGTCTCTAGGAATGAATATAGGTTTTCTCTGTCAAGAGTCAGATGACAGTTTTTTCTTTATGAGGGTAGTAGTTTTTAAATGTGTGCAGCATCTTCTCTTAGTCATTAAATGTGCATCTTGAGGGACAACAAAGTTTATTTTAAGCAACTTATTTACCATTATGTGGTAGACAACATATGCTAAAAGGGAAGAAAATATAAGTCACCAATATGTTTCTACAGTGTAAGATGTATCAGCAAGAGCAATAAATGAAAAGCATTTTAAAGCAGACATTTTATTATTAGCCAAATGCTTTTTATTTAGTTCTTACTAGTTCTTATTGCTGAACTCACATAAACATTAGCATTTTAAGTAGCAGGAGATTAGTAAGTGTATGAAATACCCAGGCAGTGCTGCAGATGAGGGTGTAAAATCCATTTAATTCTCTGCAATGACGGAAAGATTTTGAATATGACGATTGTTTCATGTTTTATGAGCTTCAAAGGAATGACACTGCTGAAGCTGCTTTGTGAATGTTGGAGACAGAAAAGAACAGCTACTTTACAAAAGTATGGAGAAATCCCACACAGAAAGGACCCAAAATAGAGATGGGGCTGGCAGGAAGATGACGAAAAAAAGACTGGAGAGAGGGAAAGGATGAGAATGGGCCAGAGTTGCTGGTCCATGTCTGATCAGCTTCTGTTCAGTGTTCTAATGATTTGAGAAGAAGAAAAACAGGTCTTGGTTGAGGGGGGAAATAATCTTTCTAAAATGGAGTTGGGATTGGTATACCCAGTAAGTTAGTGGTGAGAAAGGTTTCAATATGGTATTGTAAATTTTTAAGTGCAGTTTTGAAAATCATTATGCTTTAAAGAAATATAAACCAGCTTAAAATTAGAGAAGTATGTAATTTTTTATTTCTAAAATTATTGCTTATGTCTTAAGTCATAGCACTCACACAACTTGTTATCAGGAGCCAGTTTTATAAAAAAAAAATTCAGACTGCTTCAGTAAATCCAGTAGTGTGACATCATGAGTTAGTGTTATGCTGGTTGTGAAATATTGTCTAACTTTCTGTTTGGGCTATATATGCAGTGGATATCCTTACCTTAAACCTCATTTCTACCATAAATTACTATTTAAACCAGGTGCACAATCTTCAAAGTCATGCCCCTTTTGTAACTTTAAAAAAAATTAATACATATTTCACATCAATTGTTCTTCATGGTGTGTGTCTAATCATTTTATATCATGGTTGTAACTGATGGAAGATAACCTAAAACATAAAGACAGTAGTATCTTTCAAAGACAGTAATTTTTAAAACTAAGAGATATTTCTCCTCTCTCATCTGCAGAACTCCCCCAAACAAAACCCAATTCATTAGTTCAGAACAAACACAGTAACCTTTCTGGTAAGAAGGTTTAAATGGAAACAACTCACCCTTCACTAAGGTAGTGATCATGGTGACTCACTAAAGGAAGAAGTCCAGAAATTTTTGGGTGCACCACAACTGCTGCCAGTCTAGTGGAAGAAATCTGCCTTTCAGCTTGTGTGGGACAAGATTTGCTCAAGTGCTTTCTCTGCTGTTAAAAGATTTTCCTTTGTGTATAATATGGATGATTTAGAGGAAGCTGTGTCAGCACTGATTTATACATTGACAGCTAAGGATAATAAGATATGGGCAAACATACAGCTCACCCTTTTACAGATTAACCTGCAGGCTGCATTAGGCAAATTTGATGGCATTAAAAGATTTCTCCAATTTGTCTGGAAACAATTTCTCTTTTGTATTGTGTCAAGGGTAACATTTCATGCCATTGTACTAATTTAAATAGCTTTGATAAATTGTTCAAGGGGTTAGAGAATTGTACTCTGTATATATTTTACCTCTTTAAAATAAAAAGGCTATTAGCTTAATTGTTAAATGAAATTCATTAGTAAAAATTGAAGGCTTAAATATTCCAACACTGCAGCACTGGTGCTGTAACATTGCACCAAAATGATTAAAGATCATATTCAGGAACTGATAGTTTGCATTTAGCTTCAGTACACAGACACAGAGGCACTGTTACAGTTATGACAATATTTTAGTCCTATGTTGTAGTAATTCAGATGAAAAATACTGATGAAACTAGAAAAACTTTATAGAAGTTGGTACATTACATTCAGCAGTGGGTGTGATGATTTATTAATAAAGTAAAATGTTATCATAGATTCAGAAGAATCACAGAAAATGCTTTAGTGAAAGCATCATTAGCCCTGCTAGCTAATATATAATTGAAGACAGAAGGGCAGAGTTCATTTGTATTTTGTTAATTTTCTTAGTGTTGTTCACACACATTTAGTCACATATATTATTTGACACTGACAAGCTACCAGCTTGGACAAGTTGTTGGAAGTGTGCTTTTTATCATCTTTGCTTTGGAAGTCAAGCCGTAAAAAGCATAAGACATTGCAGTATTTATAGGAGAAGCTCTTATCAATAGAGTGATTTCTGTATTTGCACGGTTGTTAATTTAAGCACAGATTTTTAATTGGGCTGTATGTGCTGTATCAATGTTTGAATTGAAAAGGTAATAATATTCTTCAGAGAAACAAATCTAAATTTTTCATAAGTTAATACTTAAAGATTAATAATGTATGGAGAGAGCTGCTGAGTTTTCTGTCTAGAATTCAAGTGCTCCATTACGACATACTATCTGCATATAATTGCAGAGCACAAAGTACATAGAAAACCAGATACTGAAGGTTACAGCAGAAACTCTACTTTCATTTGGAGCAGAATTAAAGGAGATAAGTAAACAAGTCTATAAATGCCTCTGACACTGTTATTTCTACATATAGACATATTCTAGAAGGTAATTACTCCAACTCCCCCCGCACACCCCGGGGTAACACCTCCCACTGGGTCTCGCATGCACACACGCGGGGAGACCCCTGAAAGTGGTGTCTCTCCCCCGGCCCTGCCACGGCTGGCAGAATTAACATGCAGCTGGGCTGCTCTGATAAATGGATTCTGTTAGGTCACCGAGGGGATGCGTGTGACATTAAGTGATTTACCGTCCTTTACCTTAATGAAATTGTTTCAGCAAGATGACGCTGAGAGCTTTTAATGGATAGCTTTTCTTGATGTAATGAAATTGCATTCCTTTGGCATTTAATATAAGGTGCGGTTATTATTTACTGGAGCTTTCCCAGCGCGGCTGTGTTGCGCAGGCAGCGGAGAACAAAAAGGGATTTCTGTGGCAGCATGCAGGCCAGCGCCGTGCGACAGCCTCGAGCGGCCGGGAGCGATGGCCAGAGCCCTTCCATTCGCGTGGCCTTGCTCCGCCAGCCCTTCGGGACGCTTCCCCTGCGCCTCGCCTCGCCAGCGCGCCTCTTCCTTACAAATGCCTTCCTAATCTGTTTAACAGGCAACTGGATTACAACCAGATCAGCTGTATTGAAGATGGGGCATTTAGGGCTCTGCGTGACCTGGAAGTGCTGTAAGTATTCCCTGTATCTCTTACTTGTAGCAGGGGCTCGGTGTCTGGGGAGTACTAATGTAGAAGCTTATCTGCGAGCTGCAGCCTGGTGTCAGGATGGGCCAGTGAAAAGATGTCTTAAAATAATCCACCACGATGTGCTATAAAATGGTAAAAAAGATGTGGAGAGGCAGAGATACGCCTTTACTCTGCAAGACAGCCATTAAACATAATTAAATTTTTTTTTAAAGGCAGATACTGTAAGAAAATAATATATTTCATCTTAAAAGGGGGGAAGGCAGCAGCATAATGAACCCAATTAATTTTGTAAATTATCCATCACTGTTGGTGTGCTGAACATTTTCAGGATTGCTTTTGTTGTATATTCTGACATCAATTTGATCTTTCAGACTCTGTTTAAGGAACAATATGCTATATGTATTTGACAATGTGGATGTTTTGAGAGGCACTTTCTATCAAACACTGCTGCTATATGTTATGATATCTAGCATGTGCATGTTCACAGCACTTTTTAAAAAACATTTTAAGTTTTATGTGCATAAATACATATGTATGTATAGAAAAATACCTTTCTGGGTGTGTCACAGAAGGTTATTATTGCAATACTCCTTTTAATACTTTTCCTCACTGTCTCAAAGTGGCCATCAGTGAGGTTAAAGGTAACAAAATTATCATCAATGACCCCTGATCTGATACTGTTACTATAATGAGCAAAGTGCCTCAGTTCCCTAAGAATCTGAGGCACAGGACACACTCCTGAAATATTTGCCCTGTCAGTCAAAATGGCACATTTTTTCTGGATTTTCTACATGAAGAGAAGTGAAAGAATTTGTGTATCAGTGCGTTACTTTGTGTTAAATTAAATCACACTCAGAAAATCACAACTTGGGGGAGTGAGAGGGTGGATTTTGTTGTGTTTTGATTTTTATAAAAATTATTCTGATGCAAAGAAGCTTCTCTGTCAATAGACAGTGTCTGCATGTCTAAGAAACTAAAGAGTATGTGAGCACCTGGTGGTAAAGTTTTTTATTAAGCATTAGTTGGTCTCACTTATGAGTGAACGAAACTGGCAACTAAACTGATTTTATTTATTTATTTATTTGCAATCATAGAATAACAAGACTTTTGTTAATTCTCTGGTATAAAACCATGTTAAATGTACTGTAGGTTCAATCTTCATCTAATTGTTCAGCAGATAAATTGTTGGTTGTCTGTCAGTAAACCTGATGTTTTCTGAGATTTTTGTCTTTGGAACACGTGTGTGACCAAATAATTTTTCCAGGGACGGCTTATGGTTATTATGGGAGTTTTTAATACAAGCCTTTCTTTACAAGTGCAAGTGTTAAATGTTTATTACAAAAAAAAATTGTTTGTTTTTTTTTTTTTTTTAGTACTTGTAATTTTAGTGTTCTAAAAAGGTCATCCTTACTAGTTGAAGTTTGTGTTAAAATTTTTAAACTGATTTCAAGAAGTGCAAATGAGGAAAAAAACTCTAAAATAATAGTCTGCTGAAAAGTAGGTAGTTAAAATTTTATGAATCAATATACATAGTATGTAATCATTGTTCAAATATACAAGTTAATTTTTGCTATGTGATAGGAAATGATGTAAAGATTCTTTTTTTTTTTTTTTAAGGAAATTGAATTAGGCATTTCTAACAATACTAAAGGTTTTTTACCTTAT
>VXAU01003007.1:0-25621 GCA_013399695.1 Formicarius rufipectus | reverse complement strand
CAAACCGTACTCTAAATGCATTGAGGAGCAAATAAGACTATGCATGTTGTTTTCATTTGGAGTTAATTATCCTATCTAAGAGCAGAATGTGTATATTACTTCAAACTTCAAGTATGGGATAAGGCTTTTAAATAGGTTATAGTCCTGTTTAGTGACAGTTTGAAAGGCTTACTAAAGTAACAGGTCTTATATGTTGGTTAAATAATTGTGGAATTTTAGAGGATGCTAGTGCTGAAGGTGCAAAATAACCTGAAAGACAAAAGCAATTCAAAGTATAATCCTCTCTGTGAATTTATGTGAAATTTTATTTGTCCTTTTTTTTTTTTTTTAAATGGAAAATCTGCTGTGTATGGGAAGCAGACTATGGATAAATATATAATGCTGTCATGTTACAAAAAATTAAATTGTCAAAGAAATAGAAAAAAGTTATCACAATCTTTGCTACAGTATGCAACACAGGTGAAAGTATTGAGCAAACTTTTTTTTAAAATTACATCTCTGTAATGAAATCAAATATTTTTATTGTTAGATAGAAGCAGCCATAAAATTTTTTTAATTCCTTATGTATCCCTTACATCTACTCCTATATCTATTTTTTTTTCTAGCCTTGCATAAATAAGCTAATAGTGCAGATATACAAAATGCCAAGGCAAACATCAAACAGCTGAAATTGAAAATTAAAAAGATTGTAGATACGTCTTCTCTTAACAGTTATAGAAATACGGACTGATTTCCCTTCATGGAAAAGATGGGATTTTAAAATCTTCTAGAAGGTTGTGCAGGAAGAACTGTGGAAGCCATCATTTACCATGTGGATATTGAAATTAAATTCTGCCAAGATTTACTGTCATTTATTCATTAAGACACTTTTTGTGGATGTATCCACTTGGCCGTTTTTTACTGTTTCATTTTTGTTATATTTTGAAAAAGGGCACAATTCTCCTTTCTTCTTTTTTTCCTTCTCCTTTTTTTTTTTTGTTTTGTTTTGTTTGTTTGTTTGGTTTGGTTTTGGGTTTGTTTTGTTGTTTTGTTCTGGTTTTTTATTTTTATTATTCTCTTCTCTGTTTATGTAGCCCTAAGAACATACAGGGAAGATCCCTTATGTTCAGCAAAGGAAAGATTTAGGACATGGAATGAGTAAGCACACAAAGGTAAAATGCAGCACATTGCACCAGTAATTAATTGCTTGGTTAATGTGGAGGTATATAACCTAATCATGTTCAGGGTACTATGAATTTACCTTTCTGTGTTTCAAGATCAGAGAGTACTTAAAAATTTATTCAAAATAGGTACAAATTACACTTTGTGCCTTAAAAAACAAAAGGTAAAAGGAAAATGCGTTCTGTTTCAAAGAGGAAAAGATCTTTTTTTCTGTGGAAACTATTATGTATTACTGTTATGGTTATATGGAGCTCGTTCACCATTCTGCTCAAATGAGTAATTTCTAAGTCAAAACTATAAATTCCATCCCTTGCTTCCTTGTTCTGGAATCAAGCTTGTTTGCAGTTTATTTGCAGCCTAAAGACAATATCTTACTGCAAGTTCATTGATAAACTTTCCAAATCTTTACAAACTACACTTACCCAGTATGACAGGTCTGAACTAGCCAACAATTGGCTAAGATTGTTTCTAGTTCTTATCTCAAGTCCCCACCACCTTGTCTAAAATTTAAATTACTGGCTTGTTAAACTGTTATGTAATTCCTGACTCCTTCCATCATGTAGTGGAAACTCCCCTATTGATGCAGCTCTCTATCATCTATAGCAACTCATTCCATATAAAACCTAAATCAGCCCAGAGTTACCTTTTCCTAAAGTTCTTGGGAAAAAAAAATTCAAATCTTGTGTCATCTGTCAACATGTGGACTCTCAGAAGCTACAAAGAGAAATCAGAATCCTAGGAACAAGACATTTTCTCTAAGGACTCTCTTACATCAGGATGTCAAGCTTAGCTTGAATGCTGTAGGTGTTCTCAACATTGGTGAAATTTCCTTTTGAGTGAATCATAGGCTACTGAGACATCAAATTACCTCGGATTATTAATGGTAAAACTATAATATTTTGTGAGGAAATCTACAGGGAAGAAGAATATAGCTAAAATCATGGAGTTTTTTTCCTGATGTCCATCCCTAACAAGAGTACAGCATGACTTTCATTAGCTATGCCTTTTTTAAATGTGACAAAACTGTACCATGTTAATATGCTTCTTCTTGACTTCACAGCACCCTCAACAATAACAACATTACTCGACTGTCCGTGGCAAGTTTCAACCATATGCCCAAACTCAGAACATTGTGAGTAGTTCCACTGAAACTAGCTACCATTTTTATAAGTCTAGTGTATTATTTTTACCTCTACTAAATTTTTTCTGGGGCCTATAAATACATATATAGGCAAAGCAAACATAAGCTCAGTCAGAAGTTATTGATGTATCATGAGGCTGATGAGTGTGAAGTCTGTGTGTGCATCTGTAGAAGCTGATTCTGAAAGTAACACCTAACAAGTGACCCCAAAGGTTTGCTTGGGGCTTAGTAGGTAAAGGAGCAGTTGCATCCGTTACAATCAGATCTTTTAGGATGTGAGATGAATAAGTCTATGAAAATAGTTTCTTGGACTCTTCCCAAGTGGGTTTTCCATAGTGCTGTATTCAGTCACCTTCTAACAAAAAAAAAAAAAAAAAAAAAAAAAAAAAAAAAAAGGTGAGGGCAGGGGGAATTCTCTTTTACATGTTACAGCTATATAGAAAAATAAATTGATGTTTTTTGAAAGTCAAAAATTTGTTTTACTCTGAACTATTGAATGGGTCACATTTCATTTAGGAACATGGGAGAATCTTTGATTGACTGTCAGATGTGATAAATGGGAAATCTTTATGCTTTTATTACTGTACTGCTAGCAGACCTAATTAAACTAAACTGGCTTGCCAACATTCTTTGTAACATAAAATTATACCATCATCCGGTTGTGCTATTATAATTAAAGTTGTGTCAGCATTTACAATAAGGTCCCCGTTTTTAGAGGTTATGACTTTCACAGAGGAACACTTCAGTCTTCTCAAACAAAGCACAGTGAAAAGAGTCTGTATGCAAGTGATGCAGGTTGGACTTATTTTTTGGTATATTTATACTGACTATGAATAAATGTATTTTATGTTGTGGCAAAACCAGAATATATGAAGGTTTAGTCCTGAAACTTAATTTCAAGAAGATGTTCCAGTTAAATGGAAATTAAAAATAAATGGGATGTTTCTATCAGAGGTCAAGAGTGGCTGTTACTGTTAAAGAACTGCTTTTACCAAAGGTCTGTCTAGTTTCTTTTACATGTGCTGGGTTGCACAGCTGTCTTGAAATCAGTAGGGCTGTTCACCTGAGTTAACATACTGTTCATAACTGAGTAAACTTCACACAGGTGAGTAGCTCTGTTGATTTCATAACAGAATTGTAACTATTCTCGCACTTAAATAATAATGACCATGGGCTTTTGGTGGCCTCGGCTAGATTTTGATAATAGAATTTTGTTTAATTATTTCAGATCTGAGTCTTGAAAACATGCATATCTTTATGTCTTTCAAACCTTCGAGTACAGTTTCTGTTATGAATCACAAAACAGACTGAATCAAATAAGCAATATTTACATTTTCTTTGATTGGGATATTTCATTTTCTGAAAATATATTTTAGAAACAAATTAAACTGGACACACAGATTCCCAGATTATAGCTGTAACATTCCATTTGCAGCCAGAATATGCTTGTATAACTGTATTGATTTCAATGGCATTAGTTCTCATTTGCAATGGTATTCTTGCTTACAGCTGGCCACAGATTGTACTGAATGACTGTGCTGTATTGTGAGCTATATTTGCAAAGTACCCACTCAAGAATTAGTACAGGAAATAAATTGCCTTTAATTTCTACTCATTTACTGGGGGCAGGGGAAGTGCTAGCTAATATTTTTGTTTATGTTGGATATACATTTCATGTTGCTTTGCAGATTTGTTTTGCAAGGTATTGATTGCACTCTTTGTTTGCATTCTGAATTTCTTGCACTTCCTTTCCAGTTATTTAGTTAGGATTAAGCATATCAGCTAAAAAGGATCAAAAAGGCATTACTTTTTTATGGATGATTCTGAGTAATGATTTGATTTATAGCTGTGGACATCCTTCTCTGTAGTTTGAGAAAATGTAAGAGCCAGGGAAGAGTAATGTACCTGATTTAGTGAATACATTTGTCTGATATTTTATCAATGGCAAAGTGCTTTTTGCCACTTGGCAAGGAGCCATGGTCTTGTGTCAGATCACTCCAACAGGGAAAAAACTTCCTTAATTCCATCAGTTGCTTCCATTTGGTCTTTTAATTTCAGTCATTGCTTAGAATGTGGGCCCCTAGTAGCCAAAAGCAGCTAATCCCACTTTCTGTGGTAAAACAAAAAGAGAGGAAATCAGAAAAGAGATGTGAAAGAAGGTGCTTTATATTGAGTTATTACTCTATCTTGTTCAGCAGAAAATGAGTATGACCTGTTAAAGGGATTTTTCAGTCTGTTTCTATAGAGACTAATAATGGCCAGACTTACAGATATATAATTGAAAACCAAATCTTTTATTAAGTCTTTTTTCTGACAGTGTATTATCACCATAGGGCAGTTTTCTTGAGACATTTTTGTCTTATTCACTATTTGCTCAGGTCTAGACTAAAGAGTCCCACAGCAGCTTTCAAGCTCCTGTATATTTACTTCTTTCCTTTAGACAAGAGACAGGCAACTACAGATAAGTTAATTTATTAGGAAGCTTTTTTTTCCCCTTCCAATTAATTAGACCACAAACACAAGGTAATTGTTCTGCTTCTATAGCTTTCTTTATTATCTTGTAACTCCCAGACTTTGAACAAAAGACGTAAAAAATTGATTCCTCATTAACAGTTATATTAATAAATTGCCATAGTTGCTCGCTGGAGGGAGAGCTGGGTGAATTGGCCGCTTTCCTGTTTGTTCTTCCTGATTTCAAGGTGTTGACGTGTCTCTTTCCATGCAGTCGTCTTCACTCCAACAACCTGTACTGTGACTGCCACCTGGCCTGGCTGTCGGACTGGCTGCGGCAGCGGCCGCGGGTCGGGCTCTACACGCAGTGCATGGGGCCGTCCCACCTGCGGGGACACAACGTGGCCGAGGTCCAAAAACGGGAGTTTGTCTGCAGCGGTAAGGGCAACACATTCGCTCAGCAGGTGCTGCTGCAAAACGCACCTACCCACTGCTCAGTGGTGATTGCTAGTGCTGCACCTTGACTTCTGTTAGCTTTTATGTCATCCAGACGTCAATGTTCACTAAGAAAACCCCTAATGGTTTTTATCAGTGTTCGTATCTTGCATGGGGGTGCTTCTGTCCTTACAAATTTTGTGCCAGTGCTGTGCTCTCACGTAGATTGTACAGCCTTCTAAGAGTATAATTACAGGGGGAGAGATACAGAAAATTAAATAAAAGCTGCACTGATTGAGAACATAAAGTCTTTAGTAGTAAGGAATTTATTTTTTTAAAATTTTACAGGTTAATGCTTTTTCTTGTTGTTATTTTCTGCCATATGAATGCTATTCTGAATTCCTAATTAACTTATATGAAATTTATTAGTATGCTTTCATGCGTCAGGTTATTTTTTTGATATGAAATATTGAAATGACTAACAGTTCATTACTAATCACATTTTCTCTATTCAATTTTTTTCCTTTATTCATGTCTTCTAGATGAGGAAGAAGGCAAGTTTATCTTTCTTATTTAAATATTTTTAGACTCATACTGAAAATTTTCTGTAAACTTTGTCTACTGTTTCAAGAATATTAAAAACCAGCTGCAGTATTGTTATCTGTCTTTTCAGTGATCCAGCAGGGTTTCTTCTACTAGTTGACTTCCTGAAAAGCCCCAGAAGCCTGTTGCCAAATATACCAAAATTTGCATAGATCTATGCTTTTGAAAGAGTTTTACGGAGAGCACAATTTTCCTTACTAAAAAACCTCTGACATCAAAGTGTAAGGAACTGCCATCTTCACAATGCAAATCATAGCACTGTTCATGCCACTAATTCTACCTTTATGTACATTTAAAAGGGCTCCTAACAAGATAATTTCATATATCTTACTGGTAAATGTTATGACTGCGTGTCAGAGCCTGAGTGTCATGAACAGTTCTATAACTTGGTCATTATAATGCTAATTATTAGGAAGGGGTAAAACCAGGTTTTCTCCCTGAATCTCAGTATTTTTATTTAATAAAGGTAGGTGAAACCTACTGTTAACCTCCCTGTTAGTATGAAAAGAGCAGTGTGTGTTACTAGTTTTGGCAGCTGTTTGTACTTTTGTAACACATACATAAATGTGAAATCACATTATTATATTGTTAAATTCTGTCTCTCAGAATCATAGAATAGTTTGGTTTGGAAGATCATCTATTCTGACTCCCCTGCCATTAGCAGGGACACCTTCCTCCAGACTAGATTGTTCAAAGCCCCTTCCAACCTGGCCTTGAAAGACTAATTTTTTCAGCAATTTAAAAGCTGGACAATTATTATATGAAGTTGTAAGTGGGAACAGCACTGAGCTGCAACTCACATTATCAATGCACCCTTCCTATATTAATATATGACATTAAACATTGCAAAGGTGATCTTAAATTGTGGTTTCATAGTCAAGGAGATTTTTCCTGAGAATTTCAAAACTATTCCTTGCTCCTTTTTAACTTACTGAAAGAAAGAAAGAAAGAAAGAAACGGAGGGCATCATGCCCTTCTCATTCCTTTGCTTCTTTCTATATCATTACCAAACAGTTATTCTGTATTATTAAATTGATAGAAGAATTAGTGCATTAATAATATTTAAAAATGTGCAAACCATCTACTTTCAGGAAAATATAATTTTTTTACTTTCTAAAACATACTTAAATATGAAGTGATTCTGTTTGAATGCAGTTAAAAATACTGAGTTTAACATACAGCCCTGAGAAATTGGTAGGGGAACTCAGGTAAATTAGCCACCTGAGTTAGCAAGAGTGATAAGATTGTGGAAGGAAGAAGTCTGCTGAGCTAAAACAGAGAAAGAGCTGTGTCAAAGCTTTTATGTATTATTGTATGAGACAGAATGAAAACATTCTAACTCCAACACTGTTGGTAATCGACACAGAACTGAAGTATTTGCAGAACAGAACATAATTAGAACACCTTCAGTTCTTGTAGCATGGTTCATTCATTTCTCTTGACATGCATTTTTAATGCCACACAAATTTCTGAAAACTAAATAAATTAATAATTAGTTTTCAATAACATTCAATAAATAAAATATACCTAAAAAATGGATCACACATGGTCTTCTTTAGCAAAACAAAGTTAATGCAGTTTGAAAGTATTGATAGGCTCCAATGTTTATTTCAGAAGCTCTACCTTAAATTTTCCAAGTAAGTGTAAAATGTTTTCCTTTGCAGGTCACCAGTCCTTTATGGCTCCGTCCTGCAGTGTCTTGCACTGCCCTACTGCATGTACCTGTAGTAACAACATTGTGGACTGTCGTGGGAAGGGCCTTACTGAGATCCCAACGAACCTTCCAGAAACCATTACTGAAATGTGCGTAATCTGACTTCTTTTTCAATGAACTTGCATTTTTGTTCTTTGTACAGTCACACATTATATAGGGTAGGAATTTTGATATACACATTTAACTTAAGATATAAAAGAAAATAGTTGAAACTATTCTGATTTGGTTTTAAAAGAGTTTGGGAATTCTTGCTTTTCTACAAGTGAGTGACTTTTCTCTGCATATTATAAATCCTGTTGCTTTCTTTGCTGGTTTTGGCAGGGGCAGCGTTAATTTTCTTCATAGTGTCTGGTATATTGCTGTGTTTTGGATTTGTGATGAAGACAGTGCTGACAATTCAGAGATGTTTTCATTACTGCTCAGTTGAGCTTACACAGAGTCAAGGCCTTTTCTGCTCCTCACCCTGCTCCATTAGCAAGTAGGCTGGGAGTGGACAATGAGTTGTGAGGGGACACAGCCAGGACAGCTGACCCCAGCTGATCCAAAGGATATTCCATACCATATGGCATCACGGTCAGCATATACAACTGGGGGAAGAATAAGAAGGAAGAGATGTTCAGAGTGATGGTGTTTGTCTTCCCAAGTCACTGTTATATATGATGGGACCTTTCTCTCCTGGAGATGGCTGAATACCTGCCTGCTCATGGGAAGTGGTGAATGAAGTCCATGCTTTGCTTTGCTTTTGCATGAAGCTTTTGCTTTACCTGTTAAACTGTCTTTATATCAGCCCAGAAGTTTTCTCATTTTTACCCTTCTAATTCTCTCCCCCATCCCATTTTAGGGGAAGTGAGCGAGCAGCTATGTGGGATTAAACTATGGCATTCACCTTCAGTCACTTTATTCATCAGACTTCCTATTAGAGAAGCATATCTTTACATGAAAGATCAGCAACCAGTACCACCAGTATGAAGTGTTTTTCTTGAAGCAGTATGCTCAGAGGATAGTGTGAGAAAGCAGAAGACACAATCTTTGTGTTAAAACCACATACCTATGGATAGAGGAGTATGCACAGTGACAGGGCAAGGCTGCCATAGGGCCTTCTGTCTTCCAAAGCAGTGTGGCTGAGAGTTTGTGTGGGCACAGAAGGAAAGTTACTGCTGCATTGTCTTCTGTGCATGGGAGCAATAAAAGCAAGGGGTGAGCTTGCTAGCAAGACAGGCAAGGAACCCAGCAACATGAGCATTGTTCTCTTCTGGGGATAGCAGGGGCAGTGTTTTGGAAGGGAAGCTGGAAGTTCCCTTTAGGGATATAGTGGGAAAGTAACTGTGACAACAACGTCGTAAGGTTTTCAGAATAAAAAGCTTGTGAGCACCTGGATGATATAAAATGATGTTAAGAATTTCAGATTGGGAAGGTGAAGGGAACGGATGCCTGAAGTGAAAGGGAGGATGCCTCCTGAACATACAACCTGTTGTACATAGATCTCTGATTTTCTTGAAAGTTTAAAAACAGGTCTCCAAAATGAGATTTTAATTGGCTTGTTGATATCTGACCTGTGTTTTTGAACTTTGCAGGGTTGAAATTACTGTGGTTTCTTCTAAGGATGTGAATAATAATTACATCTGTCAGTTCATTATTACTGCTGTTAAGACTGACCTGGCTGACCCTGCCTGACCCAATTCAGCTTTTTAATACAAACATTTCTTCTACCTTTCACCCCTCTAAGGAAAATCCCTCTGCTTGCAAATAAAGTGACTCTTTCATAAAATCCATGCACAGTGCCTAGAAAGGCTACATGAGATCGTTTTCACTATTTAATGAGTTGTCTACTGATGTTTTTACTTGCATATGTGCACTTGTGTGCTTAGAGAAGGAGAAAGAATATTGCAAGAAAGAAGTAGGGAGTATGTGTCAAACATTCCCCACTATATTTCTGCTGCTAAGCATGGATTACAGACCTGGAAGACTGACTTTTGTTCGCTATACTTTTCTTACTTCTGTAAGAATTGCTGTTGAGTTTTAAGTGTGGAATTCTGTGATCTTCAGTAGATTGTCCTGGAGAGTAAAAGTAACCATGTAACAACACCTTCAGTATTTGGCTAAGCATTTAACAGATTTCAAACTGATGCTCAATGTTTTCTGCTAGGCTAGAAAATTCCAAACTGAGGCCTTTTCACATTCTGAGATCCATAATCCATTAAAATATAGATACATATGTGTGCTCATACAAATATGGACAGTGCATATATAGTGATGCAGTGTAAACTCTGTCATCTCTCTGTATTGTATGTGGTTCATAGGTGCTGCCTAAATAAAATGCAGATTATAGTATTTTACTCAATTAAATAACACCATTCATGCCATAAGATCTGAATATATGTCAATTTAAAAGTTGCTGTAAGAAGAAATAGACTACTAGAAAAATCAGACTTTAGTAATTATTTTGTATTAAGCAGATGGACACCAGTAAATGTTGGTGTGATGAAAAAACTGAACTTCGGTGATTGACTTAGATTTTGAGTAGCACAGACAGGAGAATATGAGAAAAGATATTATTTGAGCCAGAGGTAGGCTGCACTTACCATATAGAGAGAGCAAAGGTTTCCTGTTTAGTGGAAGGTAAGGAGAGAAGTGTACAGAAAAAGGAAGAAATAAAATAAGGCATATGAAATGATCTGAAATTGAGGGATAAATTGAGTGGAAGAATTTGAGTAGAGGATCTTGTGAGTATTAGATGAGAATCACAGGATCTTTTCTGCTTCCTTGTCAATAGGTTGAAGAGAAATTGAAGTTTTGACAAATAAATATATTTTTTTGTTTGTATGGGAAAAACTATGCCATACTCATTGCTTTTATTGTGAATAGAATAATAAGCAATAGTTCTCTTATGATTCTCATGGGTGACAGGTGTATTTACCTTCTTAGCATCAAAGAGAATGAGAGAGAAGGAGGCTGGAAAGGCAGTGGTTTATGGAGTGGCAAAGGTTTTACCAATAATGAAGTGAAGAAAGTCTGAGACTGGATCAAACCAGCACCTCAACCTGGCCAGTGGCCCTCACCAGTTGTCCCTGAAGAGTGTTTTGGAAACAGAGATACACAAATTCAGAATAACACAAGTATTGTCTTTGCTTCCAGCATGTGTTGGGGTTCCTCTGAAGCTAGAAAATTTGCATAACTTTCAGGGAAAAAAAGGAGGTTTTTTGAAATATCCAATCTGCTTTAAACTCTACAATGTTCTAAATCTTTGTGTTATGTTTAAGTCAATAAATTTTGTGGGAGGGAATTGTGTTCAAAATCTTCCAGTTTAAAGTACGGACTTTTGAAGTTCCACTAATGTTTCTTTGATTTTGTAGAGTGAAAGAAAATGCCTTCACATTCATAATTTGTCCTGTAACCTTCTATTTTGCCATTCAATCTTTTGGACGCCGAAACCTACCAAGTCTTAGTTAATCTCCTCCTTTTTTTCTGAACTGTTTTCTAAATTTTTTTGATTTGCAGTGACCAGACTTGAAGACAATATTGCAAATGTTAGTGAACCATCAGGTTTTTTTTTTTGAATTTTAGATTTCTTTCATTTGCCTTTTGCAATCTCATATTCACTTGCATTATTTAACTGCCAGTACACGTTGCACCACTTTTTTCCTTGAATGATCCATCTAGAGTCCTAGGCTTTTTTTTAACTGTTAGGATTTTGTCAGGAACCAGAAGTTTGTAGATATAATTCTATTATCTCATCCAGAGACATTCCTGAACATTGAATCAGGTTGTGTGTCACTTTTTAAAGCTGCTCTGTGAAAGACCTCTCTGCTTTTAACTGACTTCAACATGCAGTAAGATTTAGACATTCCAGTATTGTTATCATACAATAAAAACTGTTTAAAAGCTTCATTCTTAAAGAAATACTCTGCAGCTGTTGCTTACAGCAACCTCTTGAGATTAGATTGGAAAGAATAATAGTATCCCACGAAATAATCTGGATTTTTCACTTATTCCTTAGGCGATAATGTCAGTATGCCAAAACAGTAGCTGACAATAAACCCGTGAAGAGATGATACCATGCTGTCATGGTAGTGTCAAGAATACTGAGGCAGAAGGGTATAGTGAGCCCTGTATTTCCACCACCACTATGCAGTTCCCGCACACATGGCTTTATTACCTTAGTCACCATTTAAGCACATGCTTTGGCAGGAGCTCCCCAGTTCTCAGGGAGAGAGGGAAGGGGAAATGTGCCGGCTCCCTGTTGTTTTCTGAAGGATGTACAGGCCAAATTATTATTTATTTAATCATCTTTGTAATACTACTATCACCAGATTCTTGTGCACACTGCAAGAAAATTGCCATCATAATCTATTTTACATGCACTGGGTGTCCAGTCTTTTGAGAACTTTTCCTTATTTCTTAATCATTTACTGACATTTTCAGGACATTTGAAAATTCCACAATGCTTTCAAATTCCCTTACTCTGAACAAGTTTCTCTGCCCTCTCTTATGGGCTGTAATTACAGAATCCAGTGCTGCGTACTACCAGCCTGTCAAGTTACGCTTCAGCCAACTTCATGGTCCACAAATACCTCGGGGGCTTATATGTCTCCTTCCTTTTGTCTTATTTCATATGAATAATGTTTTCCTGTAAGGCTGACATTAAACTTTGTCAGCCCTCCTTTTTACACATGTTTAAAATTTGACAACTTATTTTTGTGAAATTTTTCCGTCCATTTCTACCTCTTATTTATTTGTTCTTATATGAGCAGCAGCTTACTTTTAATAAGAATATAATCCACATTTCCTTATGGAAATGGTCCATGGTCCCATTTCTTTTCCTTGACATTTTTTTCAAGTTTTCCTTCAACACATGTTCATGGTTTTGTGATATTTTGCTATGTTTTCTATCCATTTCTTCCATCCTTTCTCTCAATGGAAAACCTGACCTTAATCAGCTCCTCAATCACCTATGGAGCACTGATTTCTTTCTCTTTGCCCAACACAAACTTTCTTTGAAAAAAATGTTGTCTGATCTGTTTCTGCACAAATGCACTTCGTATTTGTTACATTGTCAGTCCATGTGGGACAATGTTACATAAAGCCAAGTCATATTAATAATGTTGCTATTCTCAGTCCTTCTGATGTATTTTATTAATCTACAGGTTTAATGTGAATGCACCATGTTGACCATTTTATGCCTATTTTTCTACAGGGGGCTCATATATTAACTTGTATCTAAATAATGTGTAAAAAAACCAACCAACCAAAGCCCATGCAAAACACTGACAGTTTCAATTAAGTAAAATTTTACATGTTGAAGCTCTGAGTTAGCTCTCTGGGGAAAAGTGCACGAAAAGGCTTTCTGTTTAGAGTCTAATACTAATGTCATGACTTTACGTTGCCTTGGTAGCTCTGCTGCCTTGGAATGGTGTTTTAAGACATTAGGAACTGTCTTCTCTGCTGATGGCTCCTGGTTATGTAGCAGAGCTGGCAAGGAGAGCATGTGCTTGCACTGTAGCCTCCCTGTCTCCAAGTTTGGTGTGATAGCCTTGGCCACGGAGAAAACAGTTTGCGGTGGAAGCTGAAGCGGTTGAGGAACGATCAGGCATTCTGTGATGGTGGGGGCAGGAGGAGGCAGAACCAGTTGCCAAAATGCTGTTTCATTGCAGTGTAGCCAAATTTACTGGTGACTGTGAGGATGTTGCTGAGAGGGTTTTCTCCTACTTTCTGTCTGACTTCTCAATTGGTCCAGAAGTCAGTTGGCTAAAACCAGCAATTCCTGTTGCGTGAAGTCAGTTAGCAGGTGATGCATTGTCTGCCAAGTGCCTTTTGGGAAGATGCCTTCAGAAACAGGACTGCTTATCTCCAGGTAGCTGCCAATGAAAATGGAAGGAGAATAAAGCCTGTGGTGTCCTCTGTTTTTTCCTTCTCTGTGATAAACCTTGGAGCAAAATTAAGTATTCAACATTTCAGTAAATGTAATTCAAAATCTTTATTGACTTAGTACAATTGTATCTGTACCAGTTACATCCTTTCTGCAAAATTAATCTCCACTTTATTATTTAAATAAACTCACACACATACAAATAAGAATACCTAAAGTTTTCTTTTCAGGGTTTAATTTGATCAGTGTAATATTATTTGAGAAAGAACGACTTCATATTCCATATCCATTTTAAAAACCAAAATATTTGGTCAAACACCAAAACTCCTTCAGTTTTAATGCAACTATGAATTCTGCAGGAAGCACAGAATTAAAAATGTGCACAAATGCATCTTTGGATCAAATGCAAAGGTGTCATACCTTGAGTGACCTGCAGGAAACATTTTGGGAACTTAAATAAGTTTCCCATAGACTTTGTATTGTAATGTCTGTATTCTAATACAGTGAGGCAAAATACAATGCCCATAAATGTTCCTTCTGAACAGTCTTCAAACTTCTGTTATTTAGTATGCCTCACTTTAGCCTTTTTTCATTGCTTAAACAAAGAATAATAAATTATTCATTCACTCATCTCAAACATCATAATTTGAGTTGTATAAACCTCTGCCCTTTTACAGAATATTTTAAGAGATGCCTTTTCATTGGCTTGTTCAACTTATTGAGCTTAACCAACTTAAGTGGCCTAATGCACCTAGCGCTTTCCTCCTTTGTCATGCAGTTCATATATTAAAGGCATTAAAGGTCATTCTTAAGGTTCAAAATGATTACTGTAATTGGTTTTAGAAAGTATAGCCTTTCTAATGGCAGTAGCATTTATCAGCCTCTATGCAGGCATTACTTCCACATTTCAGTTTTTCACCACAGTTAATCTTTTCACGTTGTTTCATTGTAGAATTCACCTTCTGAAAATTCCTTGAATGATCGGCAGAAATAATTCTGGTTCACTTCGATTAGAGACATTTTTGGCACATGTTCGAACACCCTATGAGAAACCTTACAAACAGCAACCCAGCAGCAGTTCTATTAATTGTACTGGCACCTTCCTTCAGAATGGTGTAAGTGACAGGCTCTTATTTCAAAAGAGGCCAAGAAACTATTAATGAGCTGGACCTTGTGAAAATGCTACTCTTACATGCTTCTGATTTTCTCTTCTCTTCCATGGCTTTAGCTACCTGTCAAAGTGGTTCTAAAACCTCTTTCCATTTTCCATACTGTAATATTATGAAAAAAGGAGAATACATACATTGCAAGAACTGTTTCTAAGGGGGAGGAGGGGAAGAATTACCTACTTTGGTGACNGGAATTAAATTGATTTTCCTTCACTTTTGTATATATTAAAAACATTTAAGTAGTGAAAGAAAGGACTTAATTAAATCTACTTCTTTTCTCAAAAGGATGACAGTCACTGAAATGGTGTTTTGGGGAGGAGGAGAATTTGCTGGAGGGTAGGATGACTCAAGTGTTGCTGCTGTTAAGTAAGGAACAGTTGTACAAATAATTCTAGTCTTTGTAAGGGGCAGAAAAGACCCTAAGTCACATAATATGTGAAACGAAAAAAAAAATATATAGGAGGCAGGGTTTTTAACAGTTCCCCTTCACAATCCAGTACAGTGAAAAGCCTCTGACTTGTTATTACTATGGCTTCAGGATAGAGTGTTTGTTTCTTGTGAATGGAGCTTTATAATGTTTGAATGCCAAAGCTAGAAGACGAATGTTTGTTTCATGATATATTTACATTTCCCATGAGTTTCCTAATTTGTACCCTCAGTTTTGTCTCATTTTACCCTCCTGGTTTCATCTTCCTCCATCTCATTTTTCCTTATACTTTGTTTTAATAAGTCTGTTGGTTAATGATTGTGTGTTATGCAGAGCACTCAACTACATCTTTGTGAGTTGTGTGATATTAAGTAGGATGAAAAGCTCCTGCTATTGCTTCTTTCAATAACACTCGGATTATATTAAAGAAGGGGGAAAAAAAAGAAAGAAAGGAGAAAAAGAAGAGGTAAAGAAGGGAAAGGAAATGAAATCTGACAGAAATTATTTTGACAGATGGACTTAAGCAAGATAAAGTGACCTGATCACACTGCAGACACTGAGGAAGTGCTTTGCATCCTGAGGAATTTTATTTGAGAACTGGGAGCTCTATGTCTGTATCTTTTCCAAGTAGAGCTTGGAATGTGTACAACTTCACAATTTCTGTTGTCTTTTAAAATTCATGATTATCTAAAACTACAGCCATAAATAAAGAGCTGTTGAACAAAGCAACTCTTACATTGAGATGCAAAGATGCTTCTAAGGATGGCCTTTCACAGAGAAAAGTCACCTGAAAAGGTTTAGGCACAATTATTGAAGACAGTTTAAAAACTCACATAGCAGGAAAACTCCGAAACGTCAGAGATAAAGCAGTTTTCTCTATTTTTAGCATCTCAAAGCATGATTTGACTCTCTCCAGTATCCTGACAGAAACGAGAGCAAACCCTGCATCTTCATAGCTTGAAAAAAAAGGAATGCTGTGAGGTGGATGCAATAAGTTACAAGACCTTAATGATTGTTTTCCAGTGTCTGGATTTGTTTCTGCTTTTTAGTTTAAATCAAAACATCAGTCTTCTCTAGGATTTACTCAGAATGTCAGTTCATATATGTCATTTACCTCTAAAACAGTTAAGCCATCTGCCAGAAGTTGCTGAATTAAAATGATACATAAATAAATGCCCCTTGACAAATGATCTCACTACTATTTTGTCCACTCTGTAACACTCCAGACTTTTGAGCAATGTCATGTAGTTGCCCTGATTTTGAAATGATCTTTTCTTACATATGCTTCTCTTCAACTATACTTTATGTGTACTTTTCTTCAAACCTTATCTTCTTCCCTTCCCAAAGGTTTGTAAGACCAATGTTTTTAAGATCTGACTAATGCATTGGACTTGATATTCAGATTTTTTACCAGTGGACTGTGAAGGCATACTGATTTTTCAGTGAAATCTATGGCTTTTGCTTCTGTTTTGACTAAAAGTTAATGCATTTTTATGTCCAGAAGCTTATATCAAATAATGATTACATGATTCTTAGATGCATTATTGCTATTATTATTCCACTTGACTACCTCAAAAGTAGATAATTTTGTTAATTTGATAGTTAATCCAGCCTTCTTAACACACACTAGAGAAATGATTTGTCATGCTCTTACTCAAATATCTTCCTAATTTGAAAATTACTTGTAAGTCATGTGGCTTAAAAGGAAAACAAAACAAAACAAAAACAAAACAAAACAAAAAAACCCACAAACAAAACAAAAACCAAACAAACAAAAAAAAAAAACCACACTTTTTTTTTATTTCGGTTGGCAGGCATTTTTTTACATACAGTATCTAATCTGTTCTTTATTATCATGTGTTCTATGCTGCCATTGTTCACATCTTTGACTTTCTTCATGCCCTTGTGTACTGTCTTAAAAATTATTTAAATTTGGACAACAGGGTACTTTCAAGAGTTAAGAGGACATAGAGACGCAGAGTACAACTGGACAAGAAACATATGAAACCAGTGCTGGTTTCCAGACACTGGAAATAGGTACTGGCCAGAATGAACAGCCCTGGGGGTTTTGTGCAACTTTCTGGTGGATGTTGAAGTTAAAGAGGCATCTTGAGGGACCTCTCTGATGCTGCCAAGGGAAAGAAAATAACTCAAGCATGGAATAAATGAATATTTTATACAACATGGAGGGAAGCTGGAGAAGACTCATCTCTCTCTTCCAGAAATACCCTCATAGATCTCTGACAGCTGTGCCATATTCCAAAGGTCTTGTTACTCTTCCATTTTATTTTCACATGTGGCTCTTCACTGCTGATTACTTTTCCCCAGAAGTTATGTGAGTGAAATCATTCAAAAAGAGACTATGGAAACTGATTTTTCACTACTTTGTGTTTTGTCATCAGTCGAATGCTTTGTTCATAAATACATTTCTACATACATGGTCAAGTAGGCAACCACATATTTTCAGTTAAAAAACATTTTGGTTTTTGTGGCAAATTCTTGGTGTAAAGTCCATGTATTGTTTAATGGGTAATGAGGACTTTGTCACAGTGTTGGTGTCACACAATGTGGGGACTCTTGATCTGGTGTTTCTGCTCATTTAGAACAGGTGGACAAGTCCCTGCTCATGATGAGCCAAGAGCATAGCAGGATTATATCTTTTTTGGTGAATTTATTGCAGTTACCCTGAACAGTTCCACTTCGTTTTTAGTATAAGAGCTCTCATCAAAAACCAGCTAATTAGAGAGACTTCAGCTTGACTCTAGGTGACTCAGGCTAATTGCACTGGAGCTACACTCTGACAGAAGCCCAAGTACTGAGCAAATAATTCTTTAACAAGTGGTGTATTTTGCCTATAACCTGAATTTGTAACAATGAAGGAATGTAAAGCCTATCATCATTAACAGTACTCAAGGGTTCAGAGCATGACACAGCCCTTTCTGTAATGAAAAATTAAACAAATACAGGTTTGAGACTTACTTTTGAGTAAACGCGATGAATTGTTTAATAGCTTTAAAAAGGCAATTCTTAGTACTCTCTTGATGTAATGTAGACTGAGGAGTCATCTGTCATTTAAAATCAATCCCATGAAGAATTATTTGATAGAACTATTAGACTGGATTTTAACAATTTGGCAAGCTTTAGGGCAACACTGACAGTGATTCTTTATATGCAAGTATTTAGGAAACCGTCAACCAGATTTATTAATTAGAGCCTAAAAGTAAGAAGTGCAAATAATGTAGTCATTCAAAATACATCTTTTGTTTTCTTAGACAAGGATGATATCACAGATTTCAACAGAATTCTTTTGCTGCTAAAGTTAGAAGCGACATTTAGTGGATTTAAGCACTCTGGAGGTTCAGTTGTTGATAGAGTTAAAAAGGTAATACTTTGTCTAATAGCCTCAAGGATTCCCGTAGCAAAGGGAGACTGTTAATGTTTCCTTATCTTAAAAACAAACAACAGAAAACCCCCACCCAAAACCTGGCAGATGTTGCATGTGATGAGAGATGTGTTGGGTGTATATTGCAGTTCTTCACATTCAGGAGCTGCACTCAGTCTCATCACTGAAATCTATTTTCTGGGGTCCTGACAGCTGTTTTTGCCATTTGCTTTAAAAGCAGATGGGGAAAATGTGAAGAAGAGCTGTCAATTTTATTACCATGTATAATCAGCATCTGTGCAATATATCAGACTCATTGCACAGCTTACACTTTCTCTCTAGTAAAATTCTTTGGGGATTTCTTGATGATCTACTTGCAAGGCTTTTTGTAAATTAGTAGATACAGGAATTAAAAATATAGATTAATTAACTGCTAAAACCACTATCACCCAAATTTACTTCATCAAGATGTTAAGTTCTGATTCTTTAATTATAAAATAGGCAGCTAATTGGCTCCTTCATGTTCAAATTCATGTTTTCTTAAGCAAGATGTTTTATATTATTACTACAAAATACTTGTTATATATCTCTGATCCTTTCACATGCATTTGGGTGCAGCACCTCTCTGTGCAGTTTTTTGGGTTTGTTTTACCATTCTTGACTTGGAAGGCATAGTATCTTCTATCCTATTTGCATGATTTAAAGTAAAAATTATTCTGCAGAGAACAGGGTGTTGTTAATTCCCAGTCTGTTCTCTTTCCTGGTGCAGCAGTCTTTCAGAGAAATGACTTTTTATAGTGGGAAAATAAGCTAGTCTAAAAATGTCAGTATAAATAACCATGTTGTCTGTCTCTGTAAGTGCGGAAGTAGTAATCAGTAATGGTGTGCTGCGGGCTTATAGTAGAGAACAGCATCCTCCTGGAAAGTGTCAAGTGATTTACATGTCACAGGGCTCTCTGGGGACCGTGTGGGAAGAATCTCTCTACTGGTTGGGGACCTACTTTGATTTGATTTGATTAGGTTGGAAGTCACAACTGCAGAAGCACCTTTGTTTCTTGGAATAGTAAGTGGTTGTACATTACAGTGTCTGCAGTGATAAGTGGAGGAGAAAGATTTCGAAAGAAACATTCACAGTACATTTCCTAGATAGGAGAGATTAGGGAATAGTCTTCAAAAAAGGTTTCAACCAGTGTGGCAGCATGAAAAGATGGTAAAACACTTATGTATCGATGCAGGACTTCTTTGAAGT
Source organism: Formicarius rufipectus (assembly GCA_013399695.1). Classification (NCBI taxonomy): domain Eukaryota; kingdom Metazoa; phylum Chordata; class Aves; order Passeriformes; family Formicariidae; genus Formicarius; species Formicarius rufipectus. Next base: position 6,023 of record VXAU01003007.1, on the reverse strand, counting down.
GAAACACTAAAAGGAGCAGGAGACGTAATGCTAAGGGCATTAATTAGCGTTTGTGTGGTGATGGGCAGAGTACTTATTGTACACGAGGCATTGCAAGCTTTGATGAAGTATGTACTTAACTGTCTTCCTCCATTATCTTATCTTATTAAATATTCTACTAAAATTGACTGTGACTTTTGAAAAAGAAACCACCATGGCACTGTTTATGATACATAGATGTTCACTTACGAGGAAGAATGACTTCTGGGATGACTTTGAAAGGAGATGTTGTGCACAAGATTTAATACAAATTTCATGGAAAAATACTGACATGAGCTTTTTGTTCTTGGGTGATATAATGGTACTTCTGGCCATATCATTTGTGAGCACTTAATAGCTGACTTTTTCAGCAATAGATAACTATAGCTCATCCTATTCCAGAATAAAAAATGTTTCATTTAATATGAGGCATTAATATAAAGGAGTTTTTAATTACTATAGGTTTTATCTGTAGAATGCAAATTTCCTTTAGATATTAGTCTATCTGTACTTTGTGACCCTGGAATATATCTAATTAGATTTTCTCTGGAATAGTGGATGCAAATTTGTACTCTGTGAAATTCAGCTGATTCTATGAAGATAAAGCAGAAGATTAGAAGATAACAAAGCTTGAAAATGGGAATTTGATTTACTTTCTTTGCAGACGAAGTGGGGTATAAAAGATTATTCTTTTGTATTTATACAATCTTATTTTTCCTTTCTTATGCTAATCTCATTTTCTAAAATATTATGTGTTTCAGTACACTTTGGCATGAGTTAAAAAAAGACATATTTAGATGATCCTACTATAACAAATCCTTTATCCAGAAGAACTTGTAAATTTATCCCTACACTGCACAGTCTGTCTATTAGACTATAAATTTCTCACTAAAAGGGAATGTTAGGTAAACTTAGCATGGAGTTCATTTTCAAGTCCGCCAATGAATCGGTAGTTTGCTCTACTAGAATTGCTAGAAAATTAGCTTTCAGAAGTACACTGTAGCAGAACTCCCTCAGGTTTTGGACTCTTGTAATTTGTAGACAAATCAGACAGCAGTAAATTAAATTTCCTATTCCATCTTCTGATGAAAAATGCCCTACATGTATCCTGTAAGGTACTTCAGTTTATAGAATAAATATATATTTTTAATGAGGAAAGTAAACTGGAAAATACTTTGTGTCTTAATTAATGCTAGGCCTTGAGTTACGTGTCTTACTGCATTGAGGTAAGATCAGTAGATACTTAAAGATATGTGAATGAAGACTGGAGGCCCTCTGGCACCAGATCACAAATCTCTACATCATGATAAGCAGAATTTATAAATGAGACTTGTGATAACTTCATGTCTCTCTTTCCCATATTTTCAGAAGCATGTCCCCCCAATCTCTTCAGCAATCCAAGTCCTCCTCTGTAATAGTGCCTAATCCTTTTTACTGCCTGCACCCCCTTCCAATCCTATGCTTGTGCCCTATGTCTTTTCCTGTACAAGTCTTTGGCTGGTTTTCAGTGCTCCACATCTGATAAATATCTGGTCAGGCTATCCCTGGTGGTTGGGCAGTTGGTTGCTGCCAAATAGTGTGTGTAGCAGGAATGGATGGATGGCAAGCCATGCTCTTCAGGACTGGGTTAATTTGGTTTCTCAACTCCTTCCAGTTTGCTAAAATAAAAACATTTTATTATCTGAAGGTTTTACCTTTGACTTGGCCACCTGATTAGAAAAATGTCTAGGTGACAAGCATGCAAAATCTTTATTTTCTGGGAAAACTAAGTTAAAATTGTAGTGTAAGAGCAGAAGATGCTTGGGCTTAGCCAAACTTGTTAACTTCAGCAAGTTTTTACTTATTCAGATGTTTGCCTTCTGCATCTACCCATGTGTAAAGGTGAGCAGTGACCTTGTTGCTTTGTAGCCTGGTTGGCACTCCTGGTGTGATGCAAAATATGTTTCATGGGTCCAAAAGCCTCAGCCAAGGCAAAGAAAGAGTATGCAAGAGTATCATATTTATGGAAAAAGTTATCAACCTTGTGCCATGGGATTCCCTTCGGTATTTAAATATACATGAAATCTATAGCAAGGTGGCAACATTTTCCTAGTTAAGGACTTTTTTAAAACAAGGACCTTGTCTAAAACAGCTCTGATGAAGTGAGATTTTCTGTGTGTCAGAAAGACTTTTCTGGAGCATTTGGGGTTTTTTCTTGGCTTCTTTATAAGCCATTCAACAGCAAATTCTGCTAAATTAAAGCATGACCAAACTAAAGAGATTTTGAGTATTAAATGTATATCTTTGTCTGAACAAGGCTACATGAAGGGAGAAAAAAAATCTTCAGTTCAGCCATATGATCTCTTGAGAAACTTTACAAAAAAAAATTTTTTTTTGTTAGATTTTCTTGGAAAAGCTCACTCAAAGTATATGAGCTTGTTAGTTACACTGCACACGCAGACTTGTATGTTTCTATCAGAGCAAAAGTGAAGTAGGAGACAGTTAATAGGACAAGGGTAAAAAAAAAAAATAGGGCAATATTCCTGCATCTAGATTTTAAAAGGCTCTTTCACCTTAGATTCTGAGTCAATGTCTTTGTAATTTAAAATAGTGCAGTAAATGTAGAGATTTTTGATTCATTTTATTAAATAGACTTTTGGCACTGTCTTAATGCACATAGATCATAGTAGAAGTTGATACCTCTGCATGAAAGAGGGAAATAGAAAGCTTATTAGATAAGCATGGTATGTAGTTTGAATAATCCTGCCTTTCACTGCTGTACATTTTAGTATAATAGTTTCTTACCTTATGTCTACATTACAGAAATTGCTACACTGACAAAACCATGATACACTTTGGTGTGTGTAGAAGTAGCTTCTATTTTAAATGTGCTTAGTGCTGAATCTGTTTTGACTTGTTAGCACGTGAACCATAGGTCTGTATCAGCATAGATTTCCCAGCAAAGCTCTGTATGTTCAAAACCTTGGAAAACTGTTTCCATCAGCAGATTTAGCCTTGCATTATGTGACATTTCAGTCACAGTCACTGTACATACAACGCAAGCGTGGCCAGTAACATTAACCACAATTTTACATTAAAGTACTTGCTTAAAGAAGTTGTGTGTCTGTGCAATCCTAGTATTACATCTTAAAGAAAATGTTTTACATGCTGTGTCTAAAGAAATTATGTATACATGTATAAAAACATGGCATTTGCCTTACTGCAGGTAGCAATAGATGTTATTTGTTCTGTAGGAACATTCCTCTCACTTTTCCTATGGTTTGCATATTTCAGTTATCTCATGAAGTCCTTAGACATTTATAAATAAAACTAACTATGCAAATTGCTATGTGTGAAAAAAGCATTGGAAGTCAATTGACCCCACTCAAGGTTGAAATTTTTAATGACAATTCTGTCTTAAATTGTAGAAAAATCTTGTGTGATTTGAAAATGTTTTCTTTTGATACAAAATCGAGTGCTAATTTGCAACATTACTCTCTATAGATGGAAAGGTTGGCTGAATTCTTTTTTGGTAATGAAAAATTTAATATTGTACTGAAAAAGAAGCAAAAGTCACCTTCTTTGTTGAAGTCTATCCCTTCTTGTTTCTCATGACTTTACATTCCTGTTTGGCTTAGGTTTTGTATTTTTATGTAGTTGCTATTCCTTTGCAGACGGTTAGAACAAAATTCAATCAAGGTCATACCTCCTGGAGCTTTCTCTCCCTATAAAAAGCTTCGAAGAATGTACGTACCAAATAATTTTTTGTTTTCACATATATATATATATATATACACATAGATATAGATAGATATATAAAGATAAAAAACAAGTCACGGTGGTATGAGGGAACTGCAGTCAATGTGTAAGCAGTTAAGAAAGTTTGACTTCTAGAAGGTTGACTGATATGGCAGCTTGATTATTAAGACCATATTTGCCATATTGATAATAATTGGGGTTTTACCAAAGATTAAAATTTTTAATATGGTTGTGCACCGAAGCAATATATTGCTGTAATGAAAATCATATTAATAAATAATAAGGATAACTACAGATTATTTTTGAGGCTGTATAGTCCTGTGGCCATATCAAGTATAGAATTCCTTGTAAAATGTACTTGAACAATTAGGAAAAGCGTTTTTTCAAGCATTTGAAAGGTCTGTTTTCAACCATGCATTTTGTTTCAGTGTACTGTCAGTTTTAGTAGGTTTATATTAAAAATCTTTAACAGTATCTCATGTAAATATTCTAATTACTCTCTTCCCTCCGTGCTTAATTGTAATTACATATTATCTTAATCTTTGCTATTTTAGAAATAGCTTGAATTAATTGAATCCAATTTCATTTATTTCAGTGACCTGAGCAATAATCAGATCTCTGAAGCAGCTCCAGATGCTTTCCAGGGCTTACGTTCACTCAATTCACTGTAGGTATCTCTTTGACTACAGAAGCAAATTTCCCATATTCTTGTAGTGAAATTATTCTGGCTTTTAGCTTCTTGCAAAATTTTCCAATTAATTCAATAAATTCTGAAAGTTTAAAATTCATTTCAGAACGTTAGTGGTAATGGAATATCTGTCACAGCTGGACACTAGTAATATATAGGGTCTTTATAAATATGTTCATGACATCAACAAAACCAAACATGACTTTTATTCCTCAGTTAGTTGTTCTTGCAAACAGCAAATGCACTTGGCAAGGTCCCTTGGTAAGGCTGTAAGCAGTGAGGTGCTGATTCTGCAGAGAGCTCTTGGGGCTCTACACCTTTTGGGAAAATGTGTGAGCATGCTACCTCATAGGACCACAAGGATATTGCAAGTATCAAGTGGTTACTATTAAATTCCTTTCAGAAAAATGGGACTTCCTTTATTTTAAAAGTCAAAATCCTTAGCATATGCCTTTCATAATGGTGGCTTTGTTTGCTTTTTTCCTGATACAGAGTCCTCTATGGCAATAAAATTACTGAACTTCCAAAAGGCCTATTTGAAGGACTCTTTTCTCTGCAATTGCTGTGAGTATTTGTTTTTTTACTTTAATGTTTTTTCTATTTTGAGATCATTCAAAAGAGTAAACATGATGTGAGATTTATGTCTGAAGAAGAAAATCCTGCAGATAATCCCATATGTAAGTTCAAAGTATATTAAAACCAAATTATGTCAAAGCTAAAGAAGTCAAGTCTGTTGTAGGCCAGCTTGCCATTCATCCACAAATGTGATCATATCAATTAATGTCTCATCCTAAAATGATTAAAATTAAATTATTCTTTTGTGTGGAGTTTCCAAGGGTAAAACACATAAGGTATAATACTTTCTTGCCTTCTAAAGAACAAATACCATGTATAAAGATGTGTGAGGACCATAGAAGGGATATTTATGTGTTTTATAAAGAGAGAATATGTAGTAGAAATGCTATATAATTGTATTTCTAGTTGTACCCATGAGGAACAACACTGCACCACAGTTTCATGGATGACAATGGTTTTTGACAATGTACAGTTCTTTGATTCTGAACTTCAGCTGCTATTTAGTTTAGCACTTCAGAAATTTACATGTGTGATCTTTAAAAACTTTGTTCTTTATATTTAATACTGGAATAAAAAATGTAATGGCAATGTGTTTATCAAATATTGTCAATATTTATCAGAAGAGGCTGTGCAGTAGTTGTACTGTGTAAAATGTTAAAATTGTGAAATAGACCATATAACAACAGTGGTGTCTTTGGGAGACACTTTTTCTTGTCCAAGAAAAACTGAATTACTGAGTTAAAGACTATGCTTAAAGAATTTAAAACTTCTTCCCACTTGTTTAGAGTTATTTAATGTCCAGACTTCACAGTGCAGTGGTTGGCAAAATGTCTCTTATCAACAACTAATTGAAGATGGCAAAATAGTAAATAGATACAAAGAAAATGCAAGTTCTAGCACCACCTAGAGGTTTGCATTTTAGTCACAAAGTAGTATAGTAGTGGACAGGGGGGATATGCCCTTCTGTTTTCCTTTAAAGGTGTTTTAGTTATAAAATATATTT